>PVJC01021459.1:0-28213 GCA_004026665.1 Murina feae
TCCCTTCAGAAATAACCTATTTCAAGTCAATGGGGATAAGTGAATTGAAGTGCTTATTGAAGGAATTTCTAGTCATTAGATTAAAATAATAATAATACGGTCGCCCTAGCCCGTTTGGCTCAGTGGATAGAGTGTCAGCCCGGGGACTGAAGGGCCCCCAGTTTGATTCCAGTCAAGGACACATACCTCAGTTGCTGGCTCACTCCCTGGCCCAGCCCTGGTCAGGGCATGTGAGGCAACCAATCTCTGTGTCTCTCTAACGTAGATGTCTCTGTTTCTCCCCTCCCTTCCACTCTCTGTAAAAAAACAATGGAAAAATATCCTCTAATGAGGATAAATAACAACAACAAAATACTGTCAAATGCACGTAAAGACTGGTACCTGAAAATAAGCTACTTTCTCTCAGTCCTGTAAAAAAATCACACTGCTGATATCTTGATTATCAGAAGCAGAAAATGCTGTCTGCTACTTTAGAATTTTCATAATTCTGAGTGGGCTAGGATTCCCACCTTTTCACTATCACCTCCTTTATTTTTATATCATAAATCTTGTAATTAGGAGGATTGTTATCCAAAATGGCATTTACTAAGTAGCTAGTGATTCTTCTATTTCTTATGTATACATTTCATTAATTAAAGTTCCTAATAGACAAAGGGACAATCTGTTTAGGTTGATATAACTTCAGCCAAAAGTGGGAGGAACTAGAATTGAGTGGTAAGAGCCGGGGCCCTGTGGTCAGATCCCTGACTAGCCACGGTGCTGTGGGAGAGTTCCTGGAGCTTTATGGGCCTAATGAGACTGAGCCATGGTGCACAGAAGTCACTTCATATTCTACAATGAACACCACTTACTATTACTGCATTTTATCCACCATGAGCCTCCTCACCCACAGGCAGCCACTTGGAATCTCACTGACCTATGCATCATTCACCCTGAGAAGCCCAGGTGGGCACCGTTGGTCTAGGTTTACCTTTGGGCTGGTCGTGAGAATGCTCAGGAGTGCTTCTCTTCTCTGCTTGAAATTTCCAAATCGCACTGTTTATAGAGTTGGTGAACTGAGTGATGGAATTCTTAGGTTTATGGTTTGGGGGCAGTTTTTGTGAAATCCTGTGCTATTGAAATGGAACCAAGGAAGTAAAGAGCAGAGTGGAATGTTGATGAGGTCCTTTCATTCAAGAAGAGTCAGTTTGCAGACCTAAGGTGGCTACCACCCTAGCTGGTCTGTCTAGGGAAGAGCAAGGGCCCCGGGGGTCGGACCCTTGACCAGCCATGGTGCAGTAGATAGAGCGTCAGCCTGCAGACGGAAGGGTCTGGGATAGATTCCAGTCAAGGGCACGTACCTCGGTTGCAGGCTCCTGGCCCTGGTCGGGGTGCATATGGGAGGCAACAATTGATGTGTCTCTCTCATATTGATGTTTCTCACTCTCTCTTGCTCTGTCTCTCCCTCTCCTTTCCACTCTTTCTGAAAAATCAATAGAAAATATCCTCAGGTGAGGATTAAAAACAAAAACAGATTATCATAATTTTGATAGGTTGGCCAGAATTTGGTACCAGGATTGCTTACACCAGGCATGCCAGCATGTGGCTTTGTATGTATAGTTTACCTGTGTACAACTCGGGAATTAGGGGAACTGACCCCCTGCATGGTAGGAAATCCATGTATAACTTTTCTTTTCTTTTCTTTTCTTTTCTTTTCTTTTCTTTTCTTTTCTTTTCTTTTCTTTTCTTTTCTTTTCTTTTCTTTTCTTCTTACTTTTAATTTCTTTATTGACTAAGGTATTACATATGTGTCCTTATCCCCCCATTAACCCCCTCCACACACACACACACATATACTCATGCCCTCACCCCCCTGTTGCCTGTGTCCATTGGTTAGGCTTATATGCATGCATACAAGTCCTTTGGTTGATCTTTCTCCCTTACCCCCACCCTCCCCTGCCTTCCCTCTGAGGTTTGTCCATGTATAACTTTTGACTATACAGTCGGCACTTTGCATTCAGGGATGTGACCAATTGAGGATTGAAAACAGTATTTTCCATCCACAGTTGGGAATCTGCAATGGGGAATGTGAAAATACTGTTTTTGTTCCGAATTTGGATGAATCTGTGGATGAGAAACCCAGGAATACAAAGGGACATTGAAAAAAGATACGAGTATATGAGGGCCCTTGCAGTTCAAACCCGTGTTGTTCAGGGGCACCTATATTTACTATGGACGAGCATTAACTATTCTAATTCTAATAAGATAACTGACACTCTCTTCTTGATTGCACAGTGCCATTCTGGGCAAACCCCACAGGTATATAGGAAAGTTCATTTTCTTGGAGGAGGTGAAAACTTTCTCTTCCATAGCAGAGGAAAGCTTACTTTCTCTCTGTTTTTAATGCTATCAGTGTGTATGTTGGCGGGTGGGTATGCACTGGACTTGCAATTCTTAAGCTAGTACTTGAGAGAAGGGCAGGGACGTACTAGTCCTCATTTGTGTAGCCCTCTGGGCAGTCCAGGCTGGGCAGTCGGCCACCAAGCTGATGAGAGTTGAATTGCTGGGCAGCAATTAATGAGGGGGTGATTATAGGGCTTGGAGCACCCAGCAATTAGAGGCTGTGTGTTTCTGACCTTGGGGTCTTTCCCTCTGCAGGCTCCAAGCCCCAGGAAAACAAAGCTCTGGTGACTGTTTCAATTTCCTACACTGTTGACTTCTTTGGGTTCCTGAGCTGGTGGGGTGGTCATTTGTAGTTGCATTTTTGCCCGTGGTGAGAGTGGGGAAGGAGTGAGAGGGTATGTGGGAGGAAACACTGTGCTTTTCTTAATCAACGAAACTATTGTAGGCACTGTGCTAAATTTAACACCAAAGTACAATTTATAGACGCGTAAAATAGACCCATTCTAAGTGTGCACTGTAATGACTTTTAGTTAGGTTTGCCAGTTAAGTTTGAATTTCAGATAAACAACACATACTTTTTTAGTATAAATATGTCCCATGCAATATCTAGGACATACATCCACTAAAAATATTATTTATGGTTTATCTGAAATTCTAATTTAACTGAATGTTCTGGGTGTGTTTTTTTTCTAAATTTGAGAACTGTACATTTGATAAATATGTATGATCACCATGAGCTAATTTTAGAACATTTCCATCACCCCCCAAATTCCCCTTTTATTTCTTTTTTCAAACTTCCCTTTTGCCCACTTGCAGTCAATCCCTGATTCCTCACGTCCTAGGCAACCACGAGTCTGCATTCTGTCCTTATAGAGTTGAGGAAGGCTGCATTTTTAAGGGGAGAGGCTCAGCTGTTATACAACTCAGTTTATTTATTTATTTTTAAAAATACATTTTGTATTGATTTCAGAAAGGGAGGGAGAGGGAGAGATAGAAACATCAGTGATGAGAGAGAATCATTGATAGGCTGCCTTCTGCATGCCCCACACTGGGGATTGAGCCTGCAATCTGGGCATGTGCCTAGACGGGGAATTGAACCATGACCTCCTGGCTCATAGGTCGACACTCAACCACTGAGCCACGCTGGCTGGGCTACAATTTAGTTTAAAAACAAGGTATTTACATGAAGAGTTTGATTTCACTTTCTCAAGCGAAACCACAGAGGAGACTGGCTGCCTAAGGTGGTGACGTTTGTTTTCTGCCATCGGAGTGGCGTGCTTTTGCAGGTATGTGCAATATTTGAATCTCTTGGTGTTTACAGACCACATGGGTAACTCAGCTGTGGCCTAGCAGTGATGGGGACCCTTTCCAGGCCCAGCCAGGGCAAGGCAGGAGGTTGGGAGGTGCTCTCAGGAGATCAGAAGGGCCCATTCAAGGATGCTGCTGCATGCTCCACTGACAAAATGCTGGTCCTTAGCTACCTGGGTTCAGTCTTGAAATATTTAGTGAAGTGTCGAGGTGCTAGCCCTATGTCTATTGTAGAAATGGTAGCTTGAAAACAGCCGTCCATGAATTCCGAGTTCATTTGACATGTTCATTCAGTGTTCATATTGCTGAACACTCACTGAGGGCTGAAGCATCTCCATCTGAGGATATGCATGGAAGATGGCCCCTGCTTTAGGAAAATTAATTCATTAGCAGCTGATGTTCACTGACCACTAACCATGTGCTAGAGTTTTCTAAGTGCTTTATGTGTGTTAACATCTAATCCTCGCAAATGCAATAAGACAGATACTACCACTCTCCCCATGTTGCCTAAGAAAAACGGAGGCTCAGAGAGGTTAAGTCAGTCCCTCAAGGGCACAAAGCTAGGCTGGGCCTAGAGGAGCCTTTTCTTACCACTACTCTGTGCACACCATAGGGTGTGGCAAGGTGTCTGAGCCACTGGGAAGGAGGGGCCAGGCATCTCCCTTGGGGAGTTAACTAATCAAAGAGTCAGGGAACAGCATTCCAAGCATAGGGAACAGCATATGAAAAGGTAAGAGGCATGAGAACATAGCACGATGAAGAGGGACCAATGTGGCATGGAACAAATAACAGTTCAGAGCATTAAAAAATATATATCCTGGAATTTTCCTTAGGAAAAAAGTCTGATTTTGGCAAGAGAGAGTCTCAGATGAGAGCCCTGAAGACCTTCAGGAGTGGCTTGTGACAACCATCTCTATCTGAGGAGTTGTTTCTGGCCAATCACTCTCCCTCACCTGGTCACTTCTTCTGCCATAAAAGGGCTAATGATACCCATGCTGGGGGGGGGGGGGCGCGGCACAATGCAAGTTAATAAAATGGAATAGGGTAGGTGGCATACGCTATATAAGAGCTTTAAAAGTCAGCAGATGGCCACCCAAGCATGACACAGTGCTGGGCCCACCGCGTAGTCCATGCACCTTTGCCTGATGTATACCTTTAAGAGTAGCCTAAACCCCTCTCCTCCCGCTCAGTGGCCAGGGATTTTCAGTGTTGATTTCCATCTGGCGGAGGCCTCCTCGTTCTTCCTCTACCTTTGGTTCTGGAGGGTCAGCCTGGAGAGGTGCCAGGCGTCTAACCAGCTCTGGAGTGAGGAATGTGTTTGCAGCGGAGGGAAAAGTCCTCTTGCTGACGTTCTGCTCTGTCGCTGGCTTCCTGAGGATTGATCACCATGGAAACCCAGCTCGCTTCCGCTCTGCCGCTGGCTGGTTGGGGGCGCACATTGTCATTGTTGATGCCTTTGCTGCACAGATCAGAAGTTCCTTCCTCTTTCCTGTTGCAGAAATGCCACAGTCCCTACTGTCGTCGTCCTAGAACTGCAGCTCACACCTGAAGAGCCCGAGCTTGGGAAAAACAATCTCATTTGATTCCCCAGGGCTCCTGGGGGCCTTCAGGGTAAGCAGGAGGCCTGAGAACAATGCTGGTGTGAAAACAATGGCTGAACTGGGGCCCCCCGCTCTTCCCCTTCCCTCAGCTCTCCTCGCTGCATTTTTAAAATGGCTTTCTAGGCAGGCGCAGGTAATATCGTGTTAGCATTGTGTTGCCAGAGCCTTCCATGCAGGCAGGGCAGATGCAATTCCAGGCAGGGCAGAGCCCCCTTCCTCTGCGTGGGCCTATCCCCCTGTGGAGACCCCAAGAGAAATCCCTTCTTGGAGGGTCAGGCTTACAGATGGAGGGCACGTGTAGATACAGGAGAGGGGAGCTGCAGCTACAGGTGGAGTTGAGATGCCAGTGGAGATTGGTATTCGGGACACCGTGCACTCCTGCATCATGAGTCACCTTCTCATTCTCAGGAGTTTCAGTTGTTCTCAGCTGGAGGCAGGAGAGAGCTGAGGCTGCTGGATTTGGCCCAGTACTCAGGACATTCCTTAGAGGCCAGTGCCTGCATCAGATACCTGTCCTGACTAGGTATCAAACCTGCAACCTTGGTGTGTCAGTATGATGCTCTAACCAGCTGAGCTACCCGGCCAGAGCCCTCCTTTGTCCTTTTATAGCCATACCCACTTCTTTCCCTGTCCTCATCCCCAACCTCTGGAAACTGCTAATCTGTCCTCCATGTCTAAAATGTTGTTATTTCCAAAATGTGTTGTAAATAGAATCATATTTGGGGGTCGGCTTTTTTGCTCAGCAAGCACATTTCCCTGGAATTTCACCCAAGATGTTGCATGCATCCGTTGTTCCTTCCTTTTTTTAAAAATATATATTTTATTGATTTTTTTGCAGAGAGGAAGGGAGAAGGATAGAGAGTTAGAAACATCAATGAGAGAGAAACATCGATCAGCTGCCTCCTGTGCACCCCCTACTGGGGATGTGCCAGCAACCAAGGTACATGCCCTTGACTGGAATTGAACCTGGGACCTTTTCATTCCGCAGACCAACGCTCCATCCACAGAGCCAAACCGGTTAGGGTAGTTCCTTCCTTTTTATTGCTGAGGAATATTCCATGGCATGGATGAACCACGGTGTGCTGAACCATTCAGCCATTGGAGGACATCTGGGCTGCTTCCTGTCTGGTTTTCTAAGAAAGCTGGAAGGACAAATAAAGCCATGTCAACATTCAAATGCAGATTTTTGTGTGAACATAATATTTTGTGTGTGTTTTTAAAAATTTATTTGGGGGAACTGATTCATTTTTAAAAACAGCTCTAATGAAAGCAGATCCTTGAGTTTTGTGAGGGATTCATTTGGAGACCTACATGTGTTCTCACATCCTCAATATTAGAAATGTTTATACAGATTCCTGGCTTGGTCCTAACTCACACAAATCTCAGGTCTGCTAGAAGCACCGCTTCCTGTTGTAGACAAAAGGAGCCACATGCTAACCTGAAAAGCTCAGCGGAGGCCTGCATGGCAGCCTTGCAAACTCAGAGACCTAAAGTAACCACAAAAGATGGTCTGAAAATTAATATTTAACTACAAACAGGTTATAGTGGGTAGTCACATCCTAGGCCAGTATTTTCCCTGACAAAGATAAACTTAGATCTTTACTGAGCCCATTTGTCTTTTGCCTCTAAGATAACGTATTTGTGAAATGTCTGGGTAACTTGTAACTTCCCTTTCTTTCCAGACCCCTCAGGGCACAACAAATGGTACCAGGACATTTCCTCATTGTTATTGTTATCAAGTTAATGTCAGCTGTTTAATTATGTTAAACAATCCTGTAGGCATCTGTGTAAAAGAAGCATATGTCTATCATTTCACCCTTTACCCAATCCCAGAGATTTCCCTGCTTTGCTTTATCCCACCTACTTAATCTATCACCAATGAATTTCATGTAACCCACTTACGTATTTTCCTTTTGATGGTAAATTTATAAAAACAAGGTATGAACTCCCCATTCTCGGGAGCATTATCTCAATTCATTGAGGTTCTGCTTCCCGGCATATGTCGACAGTTTGGCTCAAATAAACTCACAAAATTCTCTACAGGCTTCATTGTTTTTTTCGTTAACACTGTGCGTATTCTCATGCCCCAGCTTTGCTGCCTTTCGTATTTGGATGTATCTAGTGATTCTAATTGTGTTTAAATCAGGTAATGAAGCTGTAAAGAACAGGAAACATTAGGACAGTTGTATAGAACAAGTTGAAGAATGACATCCTAGAATAACCTTCTTGAATAAATACTTCATATTCTGTGTACTTCAACATTTTCAGATTTTGACCTTGTCAGTTGTTGTTCTGAGCCAAAGATCTTCCTATTGTGGGGCATTCAAAATGTTTTTCTTCTAGAGACGCTGTGCAAAAACTTAAGGGCTCAGTGCTAGAATCAGGCAGCCAGGGCTCCAATGAACCTGACCACTGAAACTAGCTGTGGGACCTTGGGCAAGTGTACTAACTTCTCTGAGGGTCTTGTTTCTCTCATGTACAATGAGGATACATGTGGTTCCTAGGATCCAATGAGACACTGGAAAACACTGAATGCTCCATCCACATGGGAAATACTGACTGCTCCATACATTTCAACAGCAACCCCACTGAGAACAACACAGCCCTTCGAGGAAGGTGGTTTGAAGGGGGCTACTTGAGGGAGGCTGCGAGGGAAGCATTGTTTCACCTTCCAGAGAAAATCAAGTTCCCGCTGTCCCTCCCAATGTCAGCCATATGTCTCACTCTCATGCTCACTCCCAGATGGACTCCTTTCTTCCCCAGTTCTGTGCCCCATCCTTGGCGTGTGTCATTCTTCTGCCCTTGAGTCTCCAGGGTGAAGACTGTGAGCACTTGGGCCGCATTTTGTTTTCCTTCTTGTTTTCTTGGTCCCTGTCACACTTGCTGTTCAGTTGGTCAGTGGATGTGCTCAGGTTTCCACGAAGGGAAATGCCGTCTGGTTGTCCTTCATGAGTTCCACAAACAAAGTCATGGCCCTTCTCAGCCTTGAGCCAGAACTATGACGCCACGGATGTTTCTGGAAACATCTCTCTCTCCCTCTCCCTCGGCTGCCTTTAAAAACCTTCACAGAACTTTGCCTCACCTGCTGGGTTTCAAAGTTCTAACTGAAATATAGGGTGTCCCCCCAAAAATGTATATACACACTTTGAATAATTATAAAGGCAGTATTTATTAAAATACATTTCATTTTCAAAATTGAGCTATCCGCTATTAAAGTATGTATACATTTTTGGGACACCCTGTATACCTCCCTACCATTTCTCTCCAAAAGTAGAAAAAAAAACGTCCAATTCCTCTTTCACATAAAAACAACTGTGGCCGTAACCGGTTTGGCTCAGTGGATAGAGCGTCAGCCTGCGGACTCAAGGGTCCTGGGTTCGATTCCGGTCAAGGGCATGTACCTTGGTTGCAGGCGCATCCCCAGTGGGGAGTGTGCAGGAGGCAGCTGATCGATGTTTCTCTCTCATCGATGTTTCTAGCTCTCTATCCCTCTCCCTTCCTCTCTGTCAAAAATCAATAAAATATAAAAAAAACAAAAAACAACAACAACTGTGGCTCAGTTGGTTGAGCAATATCCTACAAACTATGAGGTGCTGTTTCAATTCCTGGTCAGGACACATGCCTGGCTTGTGGGCTTGATCCCCCAGTAGGGGGCATGCAGGAGGCAGCTGATCGATGTTTCCCTTTCATTGATGTTTCTATCTCTCTCTTCCTCTCCCTTCCTCTCCCTTCCTCTCTCTGAAATAAATAAAACATACTTTTAAAAAATACAGTGTAATTATTTAAAGATAATTATCACATCGCTCCCAAATCTTAACATTCTCACTTCCTTCAAATGCTCCTCTTAGGTTATGGGTTGAAGGTCCCTGCTTCATACCCTCTCTGCCCCCATACATGTCATCAAGCATGTATGACAAAATGCAATGGCACTGTCTCCTCCCCTCTTCTGAACTCTTTACTTTCTTTAATGCTGCCAACACTGATGGGCTACACCCTTCCAAACTCACCAATCTCCCACGCATTCTACTATTAGCATCTCCCACATTCTGTATCTGTAGGTCAGTGTTGAGGAACTAAGATTAGGAACTTGATTATATATATATATATATATATATCACCATTTGGCCAATTGCTTCCTTTTGACTGCCAATTCTGTCATTTGGCCTCTTCCCTACCCCTCTCAGTGATGTGTCATTAGTAATTCAATCATTGTGTTTTCAGCTAAAAGTGTTAACCAAGAGAAGGCACTCCCACTAGAGAGCTCCTTTGAATGAACGCTGATCAAAACTCTTTTGGGCCTGGTTGGTGTGGCTCAGTGGTTGAACGTCAACCTATGAACCTGGAGGTCATGGTTCAATTCCCACCCAGAGCACATGACCAGGTTAGGGGCTCGATCCCCAGTGTGGGGTGTGTAGGAGGCAGCTGATCTATGATTCTCTCTCATTGTTGATGTTTCCACCTCTCTTTTTTTCTCCCTTTCTCTCTGAAATCAATTAAAATGTATTTTTTAAAAAGAACTCTTGCTATAATTGTCCCACAAATGACAGGTGCCACACACTCCTCTGTGAAGACCCCAGGGTAGGCTTGGTTATATGTCTTTCTGAAATCCAGAAACCCTGTATCTGCAGTATTTGACTGTTTTAACAACCTAGTAACCCTGACCACAGCTGAAACCTAGTTAACTTGTCCTGACATATTGTTAGAAGATCCTTGCTGGTTGTTGGTCATCTCTGCTTCTGGCCTGGTAACTGTACATGTCCTCTACCAAAACCTGTAAGAGTTCTGCTGTGGTCGGCACTGGCTATTGGCTGCTAGGCCCCCATCCCACTGAGTACCCCTTCTCCTGGCCCCCCTGCTTCATGCCCCAGGCCTCATCTAGCCTTGAGTTCCTGACCTGATCCCTCCTGGGCACAACCCTCTCAGGCAGCCCTTGTCAGGCCTGGCCCACACTCCCCAGAATCTACCTTCCTGTAAACTTCAACCATGGAGGCCTGGGCTCTCTCCATAATTGTTTTCGACAAAGACTTTATTGAAGTTCTGCACACTGTGGGCTGTGACTCACTAGGAAAAGATTGTAGGGGATGCTTAGACACAAAGTTTTTACATACCTAATAAATAATCTGTTGGAGGGTTTTTTTGGTTTTGTTTTTTTTCCTGTTGGAGTTTTTGTAGAGGATGAGTATGGAGGCCTCTGTGATCTATGGTTTTGGAATTCCCTAACCCCACCCCTGTTTTCTTCAGCTCAGGACATTTTCTGGACTTCAGGCTAGATACTAGAAGAGGCAAAATTGCTCCACACACCTCCATCGCCTGGAGGCCCAGGAATAGCACCTACTGAATTGGTCCAAAAAGCTGGAAGGAGAAGCCTCTTAGGTGAGAGCCATTATTTCCTTTCAAAGCAGAAAACAGAGGGATGGGCTGAGAGCAGAGAACGTGCCCTCACAGCCCCCAGCCTCTGCTTCCTTCTCAGCATCTCTGGCCAGATTTCCTTTTCAAACCAAGGTGACAGCTCATCATGATAAGAAAGGTCACATACTTCTGCTGGCCCCAGAAAAGCCAGTTGGACACAGAGGAAGCTAATTACTGGCTATACTGAGAACCAGTCTGGTTAGTTGTGTTTTAAGTATTTTAAAGCCCTTTTCTCTTATAAATTCCCAGAGCCTACGTGTGGAAGTGGGCAAGCCCTAGAGGGATGCTGGGAACAGCAGCTGTCAGCCAACATTCCGTCTCTTACGTTCTGTGTTTTTTGCTACTCCTCCTCAATCCTTAATATTAAAATATTCAGGGAAGGACAGATACCTAAAGCCCAAAGCTTGAGGATTAAGAAAGCCAGTCGGGCAAATGACTGCTACCTTCTCCTGGGCCACCAGGTGAGGCTTGGGTACTCATAGAGGCGGGAGTCTCCAGGCACTGATGGGTGACGGGAGGGATGGGGACACTGTTCCTGTTGGTAAGTCTCATGAAAAAGAAGACAGGGCTCTATTAAACATGATTTTAAGTTATAGACATTGAACTTAAAGTGATCCCGGCACAAGGGCAACTGCCAAATCCCACCTGCCCCTGGGAATAAAGGGGTTCAGAGCTCAGACATTGAAGAGACTTGGGGCTCAGGCTGCTCACAGTAAATGTCTTTTGGGGGGACTTTACAAAATTAAATGTGTTGGAGTGACATTGGTTAATAGGATCATACAGGTTTCAAGTGGACATGTCTATGATACATGCTCTGTATATTGCATTGTGTTCCCACCACCCAAAGTCAAATCATCTTCCATCACCACATATTTGTCCTCTTTTACCCTTTCCTCCTTTTAGTAGAGTAAGCAGATTTGTAGCTTGCTGAACATTTATATCAAAAGAATTTTGATTGAGGTCAGCTTGGGGCAAGTCTCTGGTAGGGAGCCATAGGTCTCGATCATTATTTATCCTATTGAATATTTTTATTAATAACTTGGATGAGGATTCTGGTGATCTTCTGATAAAATCTGTGGATGATTCAAAGCTGAGAGGGAGAAGTCCGAGGATAGAATCAATTGTCGAGAGAATGGATAAAGGCTCTGCCATGGAGGCCAATCTTTTTTAAAAAATTAAATATGTTTTTATTGATTTCAGAGAGGAAGGGAGAAGGAGAGAGATAGAAACATCAATGAGAGAGAGACCATTGAAATAGAACCAATGATCGCCTGCCTCCTGCACGCCTCACACTGGGGAGTGAGCCCACAACCTGGACCAGGAATTGAATCGTGACCTCCTGGTTTAGGGGTCGACTCCAAACTACTGAGCCAGACTGGATGGAGGTCGATCTCTTTATCCCCCTTAAACTGAAGAGGAAAGCTAGAGGGCAGCACCCAGGTGGGCACTGAACTGGGGGCTTTGAGGCCCTCCACTGGAGCTCAGTAAGACAGCAGAGTTTCTAGAGCAGCAGTTCAGATGGGTCAGGCTGGGCCCCAAACCAGACCCACGACTGCTGCTATTAATACTCTTATTTTCATTGTTTTTATATTCTCATTGTATTCTGCTGATTAAATGCCTTTCAAATGCCAGCTCTCCTTTGCTCTTCGTAACAAGAGTAAAATAGGTAGAGTGCATATTATTTCCATTTTATAGACAAGGAAAGTGCACCTCAAGACACTGAAGTTATTAAACTTCAGAGAAGGGTCTGGAACCCTGGCTTCTGATCTGCATGTTAATTCACCAGATGGGTGGCTACAGACTGGAGGAAATGGCTGACATCTTATTTCCTATCACCTTGGTCCTGAGATAGATGGGAGGTCAGCTGTGTGTGGTGCCTGTAGCTGCCTGGCAAGACTGCTGCCTGCCTCCCCACCCTTCCTCCCTGACCCCATCCCAGCTTCTCAGAAAAACCACTTCCTGAGGTTTATTCTAGCAGGCAGCTTTTTCACGTGGCAAGGACTGATGTGATTTGGGTTTGCATGACGTTCTTGGTATTTTGAAAGCTGAAGCACAGCATGTACAAACCATTCTGTCTTCCAAGTCCCTTTGGCCTAAACGGGGAGAAGGGGACAGCACTTCTGGGGAAATAGAGTTGGTCATGCCTGGTGAGCACACCTGGGTCCACCACCCTGGAGATATATAAGTCAGTGACTTGATTAGTTACCAAAGAACTAAAATAATTGTGAGGAACCTTTTTTCCTGATCAGGGAATTCACTACGGAAAGGGGAAGGAAGGGGAAAGATATGTAAAGATCATGCACATATAAAAAGTCATTGAGTTTACACTTTTTAAAAAGGTGAAATAGTAAACTTTTCACTTAAACATTTTTAATGTTCAGTAAGACATTCACACTTTACAAATAAAGACTATAGAGCATGATCACCTTTTTAAAAAAATATTTTTTACTTTTTAAATATATTTTTTATTTTTATTCCCGGTTGGGGCACATACCCTGGTTGTGGGCTCGATCCCCAGTGGGGGGGGGGGGGGCGTGCTGGAGACTGACGATTAATGGTTCTCTCTCATCATTGATGTTTCTATCTCTCTTTCCCTTCCTCTCTGAAATCAATAAAAACATATTTTTAAAAAAATGAAGGGATAAACCTTATCAGAAGATGTAGTTATAAAATCAGAATGAAAAGCTTGTGTAAATGAGCCTTATAAGTCCTTTACTAATTAATTACCCAAACTGAAAACTTGCTTAGATTCCTTTCTAATGAGCACTTTCTTTGTCTTATTTCTCAGAAATGTATTGTTGTTGTTTTTTTGTCTGAAAAGTATAAGAAGTTGCCTAATTCAGTCATTTCTTTAGCCTTATTTTATGATCTGAGTGTCATATTGTGATTCTCCTGGGCACAAGCATTACATTGGGTTTCTCCCTGTTTATCTGGTCTTGTGGCAATTTTATTATTTTTATTATTAGTGCAGCCGTAAGAACTAAAGAAGGGTGGGATGGAGATTATTCTCCTCCCTGACAATATGTTCACTTGCTTAATTGTGGCTGTTGTGTCACGGGATATATTTATGTCAACACTTCTAATTGTACCTTTTAAATATGTGCAGTGTAGCCCTAGCTTGTTTGGCTCAGTGGATAGAGCATCATCCTGCAGACTGAAGGGTCCTGGGTTCAATTCTGGTCAAAGACACATGCCCGGATTATGTGCACGATCTGGAGTAAGGAGCCTGCAGGAGGCAGTCAACCAATGATTCTGTCTCATCATTGATGTTTCTATCTCTCTCCCTCTCCCTTCCTCTCTGAAATCAATAAAAATATATTAAAAAAATAAATATGTGCAGTTTACTATATATCAATGATACCTCAATAAAGATGTTAAAACTTTCAACTTCTTATTACAATTTTGAAAAATAATTCAACAAAAGTAGTAGTTTCATAATTTAAAACAAAAAAGTAAGAAGGATTTACAATGAAAGAGTGCCAATGCCCCGTTCTTACCACCTGTCTCCCCACCACGGATAACAGGAATTATTTGTATTGCTATAGACTTTACAAAAATTAATGATTACCTTTACTGATTGTATCTTTATCTTTAGTAAACATCAAGTCAAACAAAGGTTTACATACCCTTAGCCCTAACCGGTTTGGCTCAGTGGATAGAGCGTCAGCCTTCAGACTGAAAGGTCCTAGGTTCGATTCCGGTCAAGGGCATGTACCTTGGTTACAGGCACATCCCCAGTAGAGGTGTGCAGGAGGCAGCTGATTGATGTTTCTCTCTCATTGATGTTTCTAACTATCTTTCTCCCTTCCTCTCTATAAAAAAATCAATAAAATATATTTTAAAAAACAAAAAAATCCAAAACTTTAAAAAGAGATAAATAACAACAAAAAAAGAGATAAACATCAACACCATTTAAAAAAATTAAAAAAAAGGTTTACATACCCTTAGAGGGGCAGGTAGGCCCTAGGAGAGTCTGCTTCTTATGCCTGGCACTGAAAGAACACATGATGATCCTTTTTACCTATTTCTGAATTTCAGATACTTTTTATTGTTATCTATCTGTTCATATCCTTTGCCCATTTATCTATTGTATTGGTTTTTTAAAATATATTTAATTGATTTTTTACAGAGGGGAAGAGAGAGGGATAGAGTTAGAAACATTGATGAGAGAGAAACATTGATCAACTGCCTCCTGCACACCCTCTACTGGGGATGTGCCTGAAACCAAGATACATGCCCTTGACCGGAATTGAGTTTGGGACCCTTCAGTCTGCAGGCCGAAGCTCTATCCACTGAGCAAAACCGGTTAGGGCTCTATTGTATTGTTGATCTTTTTTTTCTTTTATTTCTTTTTTAAAAATATTTTTTCTTGATTTTTGAGAGCTTTATACATATTAGAAAGATTCACTCTTTGTTTAGGATGTGAGTTGCAACTATATTTTCCAGTTTTTCTCTTGACTAAATTTTTTTTTTTTTTTTGCAAAGCAGACCTTTCATGGAGTATAATTTAAGACTTTTCGTTTTTGGCTTCTAGATTTTTAAGTCATAGTTAAACCAGCCTTTACCATTCCAAGATTTTGAGGAATTTTTTCATGTTTTCTTCTAGAACTTTTATAGTTTCCTTTGTACCTTCAGATGGTTGGTCCATTTGGAATTTATTCTGGTGCATGATGTAAGTTGTAGGATATAGTTTTTCTGCTTTTCTTTTAAAACACGCATAAGGCAAAGATGGACCTTTTACTACAAAAGTTACAGGCCCTGGCCGGGTAGCTCAGTTGGTTAGAGTGACGTCCCGATATGCCAAGGCTGTGAGTTCAATCCTTGGTCAGGGCACATACAAGAAGGAACCAATGAATGCATGAATAAGTAGAACAAATCGATGTCCCAGCCCTTCCTCCTTCTACTTTCTCTAAAATCTATTAAAACCAAAAAGTTACATGCCTGAGCTTGACCTGTCCAACTCAGATAGGAATTTATGATTAGATCACCCTGTGAGGTTACTTTCCCTAACCTCCTTTTTTGTCCGTGGACACCAGGCTGGAGAGATAAGCAAGGGCTGGAAGGTGGAGGATTGTAAATTGGCTTTCTCTGGAGGGCAAGTGGGAGCCATTAGGAGGTGTCCCTGATGAACCTGCGATGTTCTGGAAAAGTCAGCCCTGTCCCACGGCCTTGCCCAGAAAGGCAGGAGGTCCACACTTATGCTGTGTGGAAAGAGCCCCTTCGAGGGAAAAAAGGAAAGCAGAGGGGTCTTGCTGTGTGCCTAAGGAGAGGCCCTTCGGCTGGAAGCTGGAGAGAGAAAGGAACCCTCTTACCCTGCCATGAGAAGAGGCTCCATACCCAGCCTAATGAGGAGGGTCAGGAAGGCTGAGGCGAAATGACCACTTGCGCCTTTTTTCCCTCTTAAAAACTAAACAAAGCAGCTGCGTTCAGTGGCCCCTCAGGAAGACCAGTCATTTCCTGAGGAGATATCAGGCCAGCCCAGGCATTGTTCCCGGTTTCCAGCAATGGCCGCCATTACCTGACCAGCATTGCAGCCCATCTCCTGTCGCTGTGCTGGGAGAAGTCACCAGAGCGATCTTTCTGCTTTTCACAGGGCGGCTCCTCTGCTGCTGCTTGGGAAGAGCCTTCTGCCCCCGGGGCATGGCCTAAAGGCAGCAGTAACTACCTGAAGTCTTGCTTTCAGAATGCAGCCAGGGTTTTCTAAAGAAGGCAAGATGTGGCTGGGAGTCCTGCTGGTACTTCTGCTCTGTGAGTTTTATTCTCTTTTGACATCACTTACACTTCGTGAGAATTGAAGCAAATGAAGTCAGCGTATTTCTTCTGTCTTTTCCAGGTTCGAGCGTCGAGGGTCAAGAGAACTGTAAGTAGTCAAGTTTCTACTTAGGTTCATTGTGTCTTTCGTGATTCTTAACGCTCAAGGCGAATTGCTTGGGTTAATACCTATAACAATTAAGAAAACGTAGTCCAATCGAGAGCTGAAGTTTATTGCTTTCTGGCATTTTTAGAAGGTTTTAGAAAGAAAAGAAAAAACTCTTGTTCAAAGCCAAGTTCTAATCAACAGGTTCTGGAAGTAGCATACTTTTCCTAGGTCCTAGTTAACTGCTGTATGTTAGGTTTGGGGAGGTGATTTTTAAAAAGTGAACAATCGCGTCATTTGTTTTTTGTTGTTCTACCATAAGTTTCTCATTTGCATATTCCACACCCTTCCAAATGGTTTTATTCTCAAACGAAATGTAATCAGTTTGTTAGATTCAGGAAGGCAGAACAGAGTTTAAATTGTTGTTACAATTTAGGTCATTTTTCTCTCCCAAATGACCTAAAGCATACTGCGTTTCATTTCTCATACATCCATGAAGCTGCAATGATAGCTGAGTGTTGTGTGGTTGTGCACAGGGAGGGGGGCTTATCCTTGAAGTCTGTTTTATCATCCACTTTGGAGCTAATTTTGAAGCAAGATAAGTTGGTATGGTTTTGCTTCGTCTGGGATCCTATGAAGGAGGGGGGCTGGGGTGGGGCTGAGGGCTTAGTGGAGCCCACAGAGCAGGATCCCTCGTCAGTGGTCACTTCATTCGGCAAAGAATGGGGGTGGCTGGGTTGTAGACAATCGTACAGCCTCTGGAGATGATGTGCTTGTATGATGCTGGTTTGATGAGCCAGGGCTCAGAACACAAGCTCCAGGACAAAGAGGGCTGGTGTGGCTACTAGCAAAGCCCGTCTGCAGGCCTCCAGGTCAACTGCCCTTGCGCTATTGCAGGCATTTGATCCCCGTGGCAACCCATGGAGGCAGGATATCCATTATCATCCTCATCATCCCGATTAACTGATGGTGTCTCTGCATCTCAGAGAAATAACCGGCTTGCCTGTTATTTCACAACCCACCCCTCTCCATTTATCTCTATAGGGAGAGCCAGTTGGCAGGCGTCTGCACTAGAATCTCCACTTTCCAAAATCTGCCGGACCTGTCTGGAGCCATAGGCCTACCTCAACTCTTTACGGCCAGCCTTACTTTGCCTCTGTGAGCCCTTTTCTCAGAGTGGGGATGACAAGAGGATTAATCATGGACTCCCTGTGAGGGTTTGAGTAGCTAAAAAGGAAGTGACTGGCCTGCCCAGCATGTGATGAGTGACGATTTACTAGGCTCAGTTCTTGGTCCTCCCCACCTTTACAATCGCTCCTGCACCACCCTCTCTGCCCAGCCAGCCCACTCCTGCCAGCTTTTGGCCAACCGCAACCTGCCAACACTCCTGCCTCTGGGCTTCTGTGTCTCTTGCACATCCTGTTTCCCAAGACCTCCAGACTCTCCCAGCTCCTTCCCCACCTCAGATGGAAGTAAATCACTGCCTTCCCATGGTTCTTAGAGAAAAGCCTTTGTACCTTCAGGGAAAACCTCGGAACTGCACGTCTCAGAGCAGGAGGCTCTCCTGCTGCTTCCTCAGGCCTCCTCCTTTTTTTTTATTTTTTAGTTTTCTTTTAATCTTAATTGTTGAAAGTATTACATAGATCCTCCTTGCTCTGCTCATGCCTGTAACTGCCCTCCACACCAGGAGCCTGCTCCACACGGCAGGCTCTCTGTGGTTGAGGTGCTTGGTCAGCCAGGGCCTTTTCCACTCCTTATCTCAGGCCCTCAGCCCACTCAGCCTGCCAGTCTCAGGAGATGATCTCAATCCCATCTTCACCTTGAAAACAGTGCTGTCTGGAGGGAACTCCCTCAACTTCCCGCCCTGCCCTGGCTGCAGGCTTATCTGCATCCCCACTCATCCTCCGGGCTTCCCTCCTGATTCAGACCAGACGTCGGCTGCCCTGCCCACTTTGCCCCCCTTGCACAGACAGGGCCAGCCTGTCCCCCTGGGGTCTGAGCCCAGGCCTTGCATGGCCCCCCAGGATCACAATCTACAATTCGTGCAGTTGCCATCCCACTTTTAGTATCTTTCCCCTTCCCCTTTCTTGGTCTTTCCCCACAAATGCGATTGGTAGTTCTTATTTTGGGGGAAAAAGGAAAATCACGCACAACCCACCCCTCTCCATTTATCTCGCGTTCCCTATGTATCCGTTCCGTCTCTGAGGGCTGGTTTATACTCACTGTCTGTGCTTCCTCACCTCTCAGTCAGCCCTCACTCAGCACCTGGTTGTGCACTCCCCGCCACCCCCCTCCACACACACACACACAACACACACACTCACACACACTGGAAACCTCTCCCAGGGTTTATGATGCCAAAGCTGTGAACACTCCAGCCCTCAGCTCCGGGGCACGGTGCTGCCTCTGCAATAAACCTCCTTCCTTGGCCCTGGACCCTCTTCCCTGGGGTTCTCTTACGTCCCTGACAACCTCGGGGGATGTTTGGACTTTCCCAGGGTTTGAACTCCCTCCATCCCCTCGTCTCTGCGGGCTCATAGGCCTTATCCTCTCTGGAGCTGCTCAACCCCCTCTGCTCCTCCACATACCCTGCTGGTCTAGCAGAGCCCTGGCCTGTCCCCTGAGCGTCATCGGGGCCAGTAGGTGACATCTCCTTCTAGTTGTCTCCCAGGTCCCTCAAACCAGTCTCGTCACTTTTTTCTTCACCCTTACCTCTTTCTGCGATTCTCTAACTTAGTCGGTAGCATCTATATCCTCCTAGATACCTAATCCAGGACCTTATTTTCCACTCTTGTCTCAACCCCCACATTTGATCAAACAAGTCTTTAAACATTTTTAAAATAAAAAAACATATAACATAAAATTTATTTGTATTAATGATATTTTGTATAATTCATAATGTGCAAACATCACCACTGTCTAGTTCCAGAAACTCCCCACCTCCCGCCCCCGAGATAAGTCCTTTCGTGTCTGCTCAATATTTCTCAAGTCTATCCCTTCCCTTCATTCTCACTGCTCCCGCCCTTTCTCAGGCCTCCTCAGCTTTCACCTGAACCCTTGTCCAAGCTGGTCTCTTTGCCCAGCCCACAGTGAGCTTTCTAAAGCTCCGGTGTCATCCTGTCAGCCTTCTCCTAAACACTCTCAGGACAGGACCCAGCTTATCAGCCCAGCAGGCAAGGCCCTCTATTCTGGCATCTCCTACCTGGCTCTTGTGGCCCTCCAGCCCCATACTCTAGTTCCTGGAACTGTTTGTGCCCAGATTCATCGATTTGTCATGCCCCTGTGTCCTGGTACATGCTGTTTTCCTGCCTGAGCACCCCTGTTCTTGGCCAGGTTAAGACTTGGTTCAGGAGTCACTTCCTTCAGACTTTCCTCGGCCTCTCCTGGGCAGCCTTTCCTCTGAGTGTTTGCATCGCTGTAATCCCGTTATCCGGGTCTCCACCAGCCAGCCTGGGCCATGACAGTGGGATGATGTTGTATTCACCTTGCAAGCCCACCACCTGGCGCAGGTGCTCGAATGTCTCACTGAAGGAGACTCCAACTGACCTTGGAGATATTTCAGATTCAAATGAGCAGACGGGCCAGCATGCTCTATGCTCAGCACTGAAGTTCAGCAGGGACTCCATGCTTCATGGCTCCTGGTGATTTTCCAGACAATCGTGTGTGGCTTCTCCCGCTCTCCCCCCACCTTTCTTTCTGAGTCATTTCCAGGTTGAGGCGTGGCTGGCTGAGTCATAATGTCTCATCTTCCCGGGAGCATCAGCTGACTGGGAGCTGGAGGCAGAAGAAAGCAGGCCCCTTGGTTGTGGGTTTGAGGATTTGGCACTGTGGGCACAGGCACTGTCCTATGGTGACTCTGTTACTTTGGATTCTTCATCTCCCCAGATTGAAAGGATCTGAATATAAATAAATACATAAATAAATAAATAAATAAATAAATAAATAAATTGATTTCCGAGAGGAAGGGAGAGGGAGAAAGATAGAAACCTCAATGATAAGAGAGAATCATTGATTGGTTGCTTCTTGCTCACCCGCATTGGGGATCAAGCCCACAAACCAGGCATACACCCTGACCGGGAATCAAACCATGACCTCCTGATTCATAGGTCGATGCTCAACCACTGAGCCACACTGGCTAGACAGATCTGACTTCTTTAGGCTGTTTCACAACCTTGTCCTTCCATCACAGTAGTTCTAAACCTTTGGGGTTTTGTAAGGAGAATTGTGGGTCCTCTCTCTATAAAATTGCGCACTTGCATACAAGTGGACGTGGTTCGTGGCCTCCTAACACCCATTGGTGAACTGCCAGGGAGCCCAGGTTGTGAACAATCACTCTGTTGTGTGAATAATGAGACCTATAGGCCGTAACCCAGTTTGATTATTCCTGGACAGTTTATTCACAAAGAGCTAATATTTTTCATTTTCTGTATTATCTTAATCATCAGGTAAATATTTTTGAAAATTGTTTGGGTGGTATATTTGTTATCTATTGCTGCTTAACAAATTACCCCAAAGCATAGTGGCTTAAGTCAACAATTTATTAACTCACACCATTTCTGAGGGTAAGGAATCCAGGAGTGGTTTAGCTGGGTGGTTCTGAATCAGGGTCTGTCAGAAAATTGCAGATAAAATGTTGGTCAGGTTACAGTGATCAAAAGGCTTCTCTGAAACCGAGGGATCTGCTCAGTGGCTGTTCCTTGGCCTAAAAATAAGGAGCGTTAGAGTATCCAGGAGGGCCCTAACCGGTTTGGCTCAGTGGATAGAGTGTTGGCCTGTGGACTGAAAGGTTCCAGGTTCGGTTCCGGTCAAGGGCATGTACCTTGGTTGCAGACACATCCCCAGGAGGAGGTGTACAGGAGGCAGCTGATCGATGTTTCTCCCTCATCAATGTTTCTAACTCTCTATCCCTCTCCCTTCCTCTCTGCAAAAAATCAATAAAATATATTTAAAAAAAAAAGAGTATCCAGGAGGTTCAATAAGTCTCCAATAAGTCTTGCAACAACCTACTAAGTGTTATTACCCCATCTTACCAATGAGGAAGCAGAGCATAGAGAGGTTAATCACCTAAGATCACATGATAAATGATGAACCAGAACTTGCATTCTTGTCTGCCTGAATCCTACGGTTCCTCCAGAGGCCACAGTGTGGCAGCTCAGGTGCTGCATATATCTTAAGGATGTGTTTTATTTATTTTTATTTTTTTAAATATATTTGTATTGATTTCAGAGAGAGGAAGGAAGAGGGACAGAGAGATAGGAGCATCAATGATGAGAATCATTGGTTGACTGCCTCCTGCACGCCCCCTACTGGGGATCGAGCCCACACCGAAGCATGTGCCCTTCACCTTTCTCACTCAATCTGCCTGGCATTTTCCTAACCCGAAAATGTAGGCATTACACATGGTCCCAACGAACCTGGGACCTTTCAATCCGCAGGCTGACATTCTATCCACTGAGCCAAACCGGTGAGGGCAGGGGCATATTTTACGTGGCACCGTTGTCTTGGTGGAATATGAGCAGCTTAGTACCAACAGCCTCATGCTTGACCCACTACCCAGAGTCATTACCTACTTGGCCCCTGTAGGCATTTGGGACTCCTGGACTCTATGCTGCGTAGGGTGATGACAACCCAGTGTGGTGAAGGTCACCAGGACAATGCTGTTTCTCAGATAATAGGAGTCTTCCTTTCTTCCCTTCTTGTTTAGCTTTTACCATCAACAGTGTCCACATGGTGATCCTGCCAAAGCAGGAGGTGCAAAATGGGGAGAATCTGACCCTGCAGTGCATCGTGGACATCAGCACCACTTCTCATGTCCGGCCTCAGCACCAGCTGCTGTTCTATAAGGATGACGAGCTGTT
This sequence comes from Murina feae, assembly GCA_004026665.1. NCBI lineage: Eukaryota > Metazoa > Chordata > Mammalia > Chiroptera > Vespertilionidae > Murina > Murina feae. The sequence continues at coordinate 22,416 of PVJC01021459.1, forward strand.
TCACAACGTCTCCTCCATGAAGAGCACAGAGAGTTATTTCATCCCCCAAGCCCGGGTCTACAATGCAGGGATATACAAATGCACTGTGGTTCTGAACAACAAGGTGAAAACCACATCGGAGTATGAAGTGATGGTGAGAGGTGAGTCCCTGGAATTGAACGTAGCTCAAGCACATGAAGTAGCACATTCAGTAGCAAGAACAGTGACTGAATGCGTAGTAACACTAGGCCCATCACCTTTCTCACTCATCTGCCTGGCATTTTCCTAACCCGAAAATGCAGGCATTAGACATGGTCCCAACATGCCTGGCTATTTCTCACCATCTTGCCTTCCCAGGAATACCCTTCTTCATCTTATCTCCTTGTGAATTACTATTTCTCCTTGAAGACTCAGCTCAATGATCTTTTCTCTGACAGGTTTCCAGACAAAATTGATCTCCCCCAGGGTCCTCACAGCTCTTATGCTCTCTCTTACATTCAATGGCATTTGTATAAAGGTCATTGAGTCAAGGTTTGACACTGGATTCTGTAGTCAGTCTGCCTGGATTCCAATCTGGGAAAGTCCCTGAACCTCTCTAAACTTTAAAATTCTCATCAGTGAAAGGAAGATAATAAAAATATCCAGCTCAGGGAATTTTGAGAGGATTAAAAGATACCTGTGGGTGAAGGGCTTAGCCTAACGCTAGCACATAATGAGTTCGATATTGCAACTATTTCTCGCTCATGTGTCTGCTTTTATGGACTGTGAGACCACGAGAAAAGAGGTGGTATTTGGTCTATTTTTGTATCTCAAAGAATCTGGCTCACAGTAGGCCATCAATAAATGATTGTGAAATAAATTAAACAGATGAAAAGGGGAAGTAGAAATAGATGGAGAAACAGGCGAGAAAGCATTGTGGGAAATTTGGGTTCAGAGATACAGGGTTTCATTCATTCAGTTGCTCAAGAAACAATTCCCAAGGCTGCAAGTCAGGAAAAAACCAGAGCAAGACATGAACATGCATCCGGCAGGCCCCAGCTCCAGAGGCAGTTGCAGTCTGGTGGGGAAGGAAGACATTTATACAGATAATTACAGTCCAATAGCTATAAGATCCGAGTGCCATGGGAGAACAAAGGTGGGAGGAAATAATTCTGCCTAGAGAAGTTCGAGATGTCTTCCTGGAGGGAGGGACATTGGGTCCAGATCCAGAAGATCGTGTACAAATTTGCTTGATGGTGAAGTGCCGTAAGGGACAAGTGGCATCAGCGTGAAAGAGCGGAGGCTGAGAAAGAGGGGCGTATCCCAGCAGGATGCCCAACCTTTCGGGATTTTGATCTCCTGTCCCTAAATAGAGATAACTAGTTACCGAAGGATTGTTTTGCCTTATGGATTAAATGAATAGTGAATGAAGTGTGCTCAGTAACCAAGTGTTGAATGAATGAATGGTCCATCATGTATGAGGTGATGGGACAGGCCATCCTTAGAGAGAAAAAAATAATAATCCTTACAGCAAACGGGAAGCAAGAAGAACCAGTGGGCAAGGGTCTGGTGGCATTTTCCTTGTATAAGTGTGCAATCTCTGATCACTTTCTTTTTCTTTTCTTTCTTTTTAATTTTAAAAATTGATGTGTCCTGGCCAGGAATTGAACCATGACCTCCTGATTCGTAGAAAGATGCTCAACCACTGAGCAACACCAGCCGGGCTCTGACCACTTTCTTGTTCATCTTTGAGTCTCACATGGGAGAACATGACAGCATCCTCTTCCAGGCCAGTTCCTCCATAGGTGTTGGGCATCTCTTTGTGTCACCAGGGGCAACAGCCACAGAAATGCAAGCCAGCCCTTCTTCATCTCCACTGAGGACAGGGGAGGAACCAACATGTCTGGGCATTAGCATTAGTGATGAGGAAAGAGTGGTAGGTCAAGAATTTTGGAAATGCCTGTTGGAGAGAAACGTGCTGGCAGGCTTCAGAAAGTTAGGGTACTTTTTCTTAAAACTTGGATGATTGAATGGCCAGAGTTAGTGAATTCAGCCCCGTGCTTTCTGACAGTTGCTGCCATAACTCATTTCTGCATTTTTGTGCTTTTGTGATCAGGTCAGTCACTCAGACTATCATTACTTCTAGTAGTAAGAACTACCATTTATTAGGCTCTCATGAGATAAACGGTTGTAAGTGCTTGACACACATTTCATTTTACCCTTGCAAGAGCACTGGGAGAGAAGCAGAGTTCCTCCTGTTTGCAGAAATGTACCCTGGGGTTCAGAGAGGTTGAGTTTCGCACTTCATCAAAGGCAAAGCTAGAGTTAGAACCAAAATCTATTTGACTCTGAAGTCCTCCAAGCCGTGATTATTATGATAGGTCTTTGAGGTAGACTAAAGGCAGTTGATCCATTCATGAAACATTTATTGAGTTTTCACTCTGAGCCAGGCCTAGCATCCAGCAGTGAGTAAGACATGGTCCCTTCCCGTGGGGGGCTTGATCTGAAGCAGGGGAACACCTTCATAGCCGCTACACTACAGGTAACAGTAGTGGTATGAATACAGTCCAGGTCTTCTTCCCAAGCAGACAGACCTCCATCTCCAAACTTGGTGGGACAAAAAAAAGATCACGCTAGCCAATTTTCTCAGTGGTTAGAGTGTTGGCCCATGGACTGAAGGGTGCTGAAAGGTCATGGGTTCGACTCTGGTCAAGGGTCAATTCTGAGTTGCAGGTTCAATCCCCAGCACTGGTTGGGACACATGCAGGAGGCAACCAATCAATGTGTCTTTCTCATGTTGATGTTTCTCTCTCTCTGTCTCTCCCCCTCCCTTCCATTCTCTCTAAAAATTAATGAAAATAATATTCTTGGGTGAGGATTAACAAAGAACAACAATAAAATTCATAAGAGACATCCAGGAAGAGTCAGGTTTAGGATGCAAGCAAATCTGTCTGACTCCAAGATGAAGTTCATGACCACAAGACCATGGGAGCTGGACAGGACATCTATCTAATCTCAGCCAGGTTCTCCCAGCTCCCCCTAATCTGACCTGGTTCACCACTCAATGTATCTTTCTCCCCACCCCTTTCGCTGTTCTAGACCCTCCACTCATACACCTCAGCCCAAGCAGTTGCCCATGTTTGTGCGTACCCTGAAATCCTATTCTTAGCCCCCATCCCACAACATCTGCCCAAATAACACCCTTCCTCCAAGATTCCCCTCAGACCCTTTTCCTTTCTAGCATTTTCTCTGAACCACCAGGCAAAGAGACCCTCCTCCTTTCCTGAATTCTCCATCACTCAATGTCTCTCCAGTACCCTCTGATGCTCAGTTATTTTCAGCTTTGCTTTTTAACTGGGAGGCCATGCATACTCCTCTTTCCCTCCCCTCCGATACCCCAACCTCAGGCTTTGGAGTCAGACAGACCTAGGAGCTTGATAACTATGAGCTTTTGAGTGAGCCTTGAACTTTCCTGAGCTTCACCTTCTTCATTTGTAAAATGGGCATAACCTTATCTTTCATGCTCACCCTTGGAGGTTTATTATGAGAATTACATGGGATCATGAATATAGAGTTGACCTAACTTGTGACTGGCATTCAATAAAGTATAACAACAAACACAGCAATACTAATGAATACTGGCCGGGCTGTTTTGTTTTTAACTGTTTCACTTGGGGGACTTGTTTTCCCAATGGGATTATAAAGGTTAAAAGCACCAACTACATCTTCAACATATTTTATACTTTTCAAAGTACCTGGTATAGTGCTGGAACATACATACTCAATAATTACCTGGTAGGTATATCTGGGAATTAAAAAAAAAGAACTCTTATTATTTTAAAAAATATTTTTATTGATTTCAGAGAGGAAGGGAGAAGGAGAAAAAGAACCATTGATTGGCTGCCTCCTGCACACCCCACACTGGGAGGAGAGCCTGCAACCCAGGCATATGCCCTGATCGGGAATCAAACCGTGACCTCCCGTTTCATAGGTTGCCACCCAACCACCGAGTCACACTGGCAGACAAAAAGAGAACTCTTAGGTGGGTCAACTACAGTGACTCACACGTGCCATTCAATTAAACTGATGCTAATGGACTTTCTCTTTCCCCAAAGGAGTGTCCAGCCCCAGAGTGACACTGGACAAGAAGGAGGCGATAGAGGGTGGAGTCGTGATCGTCACTTGTTCTGTCCCCAACGAAAAGGCCCCAGTACATTTCACAGTTGAAAAAGTCGAACTAGACACAAAAGTTACCAAGCAAAAAAGAGAAAAAACTTCTCAGCACCAGAATTTTGTGACGCTGGACTTCACAGTGGAGGAACAGGACCGTGTGATCTATTTCCTCTGTCAAGCCAGCATCGTTTCTGGAAGACACGTGGAGACCTCTGCGACCACCAGGAGTGACCTGGTCACCGTGAGGGGTGAGAGTCCTGCTCTTTTTTTTTTTCCTTCCTGGCTTGCTGGTTTCGTACGGGGAGAGAGAGCCCAGGATTGGAAAGGGTCTGGGGACTTCTGGCAGGGCTGCTGTTCTCAATACTGTTTGTAATCACTTTAGGTGCATAGTTTTCAAACTTAAAAAAATATATTTTTATTGGTTCTTGAGAGGAAGTGAGAGATAGAAATATCAATAATGAGAGAGAATCATTGATCAGCTGCCTCCTTCAGGCCTCTCACTGGTTATTGTGGTTGAAATCTGGGCATGTACCGTGACCGGGAATTGAACCGTGACCTCTTGGTTCATAGGTGGACACTCAACCACTGAGCTATACCAGCTGGGCTCCAACTTTTTGACTGTGACACAGTTTAACAAATATATGTATATGTATATGTATATGTATATGTATATGTATATGTATATGTATATGCAAAAGTAGGTTTACAGTTGTGAGTGTGAAATGTAGAGTTTATTCTTGTATTATTCTTTACTTATTATTGTATTATTTTCCATATGAACAACTGTAAATCTGCTTTTGTCCCATGTAACATGCTTGTACTTAAAACTTATATACTTTTGCAAGTATTCTATTATATATATATGAGTTTCTCAAACAAAATTTCACACATGATACTTAACCTTCATATATGGTGCATTTTGCTCTTTTCTATTCTATTTCAGTTTTTTTAAACTCTGGCCAGGACTCACTGAGATGATGTGCTGTGTGATCTGCAGTTTGGAAACTACAGTTTTAAGCCAGTGTGGGTCAGACATCAGGAAGTGAGGTTTGAGGAGATCAGGAGGGAAGGGGGGCCAGATCCTCAGCCTTTGCCTCCCATATTGGATAAGACACTCCCCTTTTCTCCCCACACCCCACCAACAAGACGTTGGACCAATAGGAAACAAATGAGGCAATCTGAGGATTGCTCTGGGGAGAGAAAGGTGACAGCAGAGGGAAGCCTGGGTGTAAGTGTCTAGGACAGGCAGCCAGGGGAAGAGTCAGGGGAAGGCACATTCTCATGCAGATAGCTGCAAATATTTGCAAAGTAGAAGCCTTAAAGTTTAATAAGATGAGCCTCTGCTTTCAGTTCCTGACCTCACTCCTGCCCAAGTGTATGTATATATGTCTACATATATTACATAATAAGTATATTTATATATAAATATAATGTATATATCATATCCTTTTTCTAATAAGTTTTTTTTAAATTTATCTTTATTGTTCAGATTATTACAGTTGTTCCTCTTTTTTCCCCCATAGCTCCCCTCCTCCCATTTCCCACCCCAACCTCTGTCCTTGCCCCCCCACTGTCCTCATCCATAGGTGTACAATTATTGTTCAGTCTCTTCACGCATCCCCAACACCCTTAACCCCCGAAAATTGTCAGTCCACTCCCTTTCTATG
>PVJC01021460.1:0-28423 GCA_004026665.1 Murina feae
CCACTCCCGCTCCCGCTTCCACTTCCGCTCCCGCTCCCACTGCTGGGAGGAAGAGTTGTTGTTGTAATGGGCTGAGAGGGGGCGGTGCAACCTGGAAAGACACAAGAGCAGAGTAGTGACTGGTAGGAGCGCCCAGCTTTGCCTAGAGGAGCAGAGACTAGTGGACCTGGGGGTGATGCCTGGGGGTGCGACACCGTTAGCTCAGGATCCCTACAACAGAAAGGGTCACAGGATAGCTCCAGTAGGGAAAGCTGTCATTTTAAGCCAGCCTGGTTTCTCAGTTGATTAAGGTCACTCTTCCCTGATGATGTTAAAATCATTAAAACAAATTTACTGAGCGCTCAAGTATGAAAAACGCTTTTCTAGGATCTGAGTGTAAGTCCTGAGCAACTAAGCTCTAAGAGAAAATCTGGGGAAAGTTCAGGGAGTTGATAATTTTCCTGAATTCCAGATTAGAAATATGTGAGCACTACTAAGGTTTTCTTGTTACATCTCCCCAGAGGGGTGGAAAGAGACTTTTCATAAAGGGATCACACAGAAGTATATGCTTAAGGTTATAAGGTCAGCCTAATTTCTTGAGGTTTTGCTGTACCTTTAAGACTCAGAAGACCTGGAAAACCCACCCAGGTAGGCTTGGTTTCCCATAAGAGCATGACATTTCTGACATGGAAGTTCAAGGGTAGGGAGAGATTTTAGCACCTATCTCTCAAGAGCAGGGAGATGAAATGGGAAAATGCCCCCTGGTCAGTGGGGGTGGAAAGATGTGAGAACAATCTTTTGAGTTGGAGAAGGAGCATTTATAGATCCCTGAACATCCTCCTGCTGTCACTCACTTCCATTCTGCAGGCCCAGGGCATCCTTCAGGGTGGTGGTGAGAGGGAATTTGCCCTGGTTGCAGAAAGTGCCCGTGAAGTCATCCAGATCGATGGCCCAGACCATGGCGCCTCCAAAGTTGTTCTTCTTCAGCCAGTCAGCCTGTGGTAATGACAGAGAAACCCAATGAAGTGCAGACATCAAGGCCAACCGGGGGCTCCAGGGCTGCAGATGGGAACAAAGAAGCAACAACAATCCACAGAACGCGGTCCACCTTGATTTTGAAGCTCTTGGTGTTGTCATAGCCAAGCCACTCATTGCCTTTGTAAGCGTAGGGGACCTCCTGAGCAGCCTCCCACACTTCAGTGGCGCCATCCTTCAGGAAGGTACAGATCTAAGAGGAGGTAAGGAAGAGGTCACGAGGTGGGCAAAGTGTCCATGTATCAGGGGTAAAGGGCATGGGGGAGGGAAATAGAGAAGAGATGCACGAAGCTACTTGAAACGGAAGGCCTAGAGCTCCATCAGCAAATATCTCAGTTCCTTTAGGATTTGATCTTTTGTCACATGTGGGTCATTTATTTTCCACGTGGGAGAAGCTCTTAAATCAAAGAATGCCCTGGCAGGCAGTGAGCAGTGTCTGTTCACTGATGTCATCTCATTGATGGTATCTCTTTTCCTACTCTCTCTGTATTTGGAATCCAGTCTAATGTGCAACATGACTGCTCATCTTGCCCTCCCTATAAATAGCCAGGAGCATCCACTTTTAGCCCCAGCTACTCAAGTGAGCCAAGATGTGTTGGATTGTTTATATTGCTACACCTATGGCCTTCTCTGTCTCTCTCAGATTGCTACGAACATACCTCATAGTAGGCCCAGAACCCAGACTGCCTGGTGTAAGGCCCAGCAGGGCCAGGGCCAGTGATAGGAGCCCCAATTCCGTGGTTGGAGGGGTTGCTTAGGATGTAGGTGTGTCCATAGGATGGGAATCCAACGATGAGCTTCTCGGCTGGGGCCCCGTTGTCCTTCCAGTAGTTCATGATGTAATCCTGCAATGGCAGCAGGTTACCAAGAAGCCCCACCAGGCTGATGGTCCAGGGCTTAGTTATGTTAGAGCCCTGTTCTAGCAGACAAATTGTTTGATCTTAATGACACAGGATTTGTTAGTATTTTTAAAACACATTTTGGTGGAATTATAGTTAAAGAGATTTGATTAGCCACTTAAGAGGACAGTTATAACAAGTGAGACATTTGCAGAATCTGTTTCTTTTTCCCCAAATCCCCATGAGATTTAGGTCACCATCTCTGGTCTGTGTATGAGTTTGTGTAGGGACTCACCACATTGAGGTAGGCGTTGCTGCCAGTGTCGGTTGGGTATTTGTAGAGGGGGCTGTTCTCTCCAGTGTAGCCATCCCAGGAGCCATGGAGGTCATAGGTCATGACATGGATGAAGTCCAGGTACCTGCAGTCCAGGAAAAGCAGGTAACACCATCTCTGATGGCCATCTCCCACACCTCTGCAGGCAAAGACCCCTTTCCAAAGCCTCCTCAACAAGGTCCCTGAACAGCAAGACAGACTAAGGAGAGCATCTCTTACAGGAGTGACACAGAGGAGCTGGGGACAAGTGACCACTCACTGGGACAGCTGGGGGATCTCATAGCCAGCCTGGATGTTGGAGATGCCACCAGCGACTGCGGCGGTGACCATCAGCCTGGGCTTGTTGACCTGCTTGGCCTCCTGCTCAAAAGCCTCACGCATTTCCTGTACAAGAGTAGGAGAACGTATGTGAACGTGAACTCTAAGTGGACGTTCATGACTATTCTTCGAATTAAATTTAATCAATCGTCCATCTTTCACTCTTCAGCATTCTCACGACAATAGGGCATCCAGGTCCTTCCTCTCCCACTGAGGTTGCAGGGAGCTGGGTTTTCTGTACGGCCTCAGTGACCTTGCACATGAAATGAGTTGTGTGCTCTCCAGAAACTAATACCAAATGATATCGAATGCAAACTGGAATTTAAAAATGGAATTTGAATTAAAAAATGGCGTGGAGCACAGCTCACCTGCACCAGGACAGTGAAGAGGTGCTTGTCCTGAGGAGGGCTCCCCCGAGAGCCAGGATACTCCCAGTCAAAGTCCAGCCCGTCAAAGCCATACTGGCGCAGGAATTTGATGACCGAGGCAATGAAAGTCTGGCGGTTCTCAGGAGTGGACACCATGGCGGTGAAACTATGGGAGACCCCAAGAGGGCAGGGTGAGGGCTTGCCTCTGTGGTCCCAACACCTTGTCGTAACATCAAACTCCCATATTTTTGCCTCAAAGCTCTTCATTAGGATCCACTTTCTGATCTTTCTGCCAAGTTGCGCTGGTTGCTTTGAACGCCTGCCTCCCTCTGCTCACACTCACAGCGCATTTTGATGTCTCTCCAAATAGTCCCCCAGCACATTTGCCCTCAGCCAGGTCGCATTCATCTGAATGCCTTTCCCTGCCCTTCCCCCAGGAGGTAAACAGAGAAAATTGCTCCAACACCTTTCTCAGCGGCTGTGCTCTTGAAAGCCTTTAAGAAGAGATTGTTTTTGCAATCCCATTAACTAAACCTTGGTGAATAGGATCCCAGAATTTCCACCCACATTTAAATGTCGACAATAAATCACATCCCATTTATTACTGAGGCTCTGGTATAGTAATTTGAGCAGCATATTTGTTTGTTGTGCATCCTTAATGCCCTGTCTTAGACTGTGAGGTCTGAAGGGACACGGGTCACACTGGGCTACCTTGTTTTCAATAGCAAATAAGCACCAGCCTCTCCCATAGGGACTCACGGGGCAGTTCCAAAGTTCCAGCCGCCGATGGCCAGGAGCGTTTTCAGCTGGCTGTTCCTGTAAAGCGAACGATAGGAAAGAGAAACTTCAAAACCCATGAGCCTCTCTATTGAAAATAACATTGCTTTGGTACTGGGCCTGGGCTTAAACCTTGACATTGCCTTGACACATTATATGGCAAAACAACTTTCCTCCACTACCGAACACTTTCTTTATAACCATTCTTTGCGTTGTGGTCATCATAAATTTACTCAGGGCTCTTTGGGGAAAACTAAATTATGGGAATGGCTTGTTCGTTTTTAAAGAGTATGTACTGGCGACATTTTTGAAATATATATCTATATGTATCGATATCTATATCTATATCGATATCTATCTATCTATCCACCTGTCAGCATAATATGCTCATATTCAATTCCATCGGATGAAATGGGAGATGTGGCTTGAGCATAATTACTTTCTCAGCCTCTGTGTGGCTTAGAGTCACACACCTTCTCTGGAATAGTAGTTCTCAAACGTCAGTTTATGGAAGAATAAAGTGCAAGGGTCAGAGTGGGAGGGCACCACGAAAATGCCAGGTTCATGGCCCTTTCCCAAAGATGCTGAAGCCGTCCGACGGGGGTAGGCGTTGGCATTTTTACCAAGTGCCCCAGGCGATTTCCATACAAGTCGTCAAATGGACCACATTTCCAGAAACACCAGCCCAAAGGGTTCATCTCCTCTTAGGTACCAGAACTTGCCTGGAGCAGCTGCACCCAGGACAGTGCTACTCCTAATGGAGTGCTGCTCCTTCTACATATAACTAAACTGAACAAACCAGAAATGAAAAGATAGTAGGGTTTTCGTTTGTTTGATTTGTTTTTTTTACACAAACTAGAACTCCATTCAAATATAGGAAACTCTTCTGTTCTCTTGGGTTTGACGATGTCTAATTGTTTATACCCTCTACCTCCTGATCTGAAAGTAGCTAAGACGGCTTGCAGTTTCCTGGGTCATAAAAAAGACTGACAAAGAAAGGAAGAAACACAACGAATATGTTTCCAATACCTGCAAGAGCAGGCAATGTACTCAGTTATCTATATTCTTGCTAAAGTGTGGCTTCTGGGCCAGAAGCATCAGAGGCACCAGGGAGCTTATTGGAAATGTAGAATCTTGGTCCCCACCCGGACTCGCTGAACCGGAGCTGCGTTTTATAAAGACCCCAGCTGATTCACTTGCACATCATGTTTGGGAAGTACTGAACTGAGAGATACTCAACTAGATATTTCCCCCTTCTCTTACTTGTTTTTCAGGCCATTGAAAGCCTGGTAGAGGGTCTCGTCATTCCATTCGATGGTGGTGATCTCGTTGTTGCGCATCCCGGCGAAGGCGTAGATCAGGTGAGTACAGAGGCAGGGGTCGATGTCATCGGGCTTGAAGCGCCCCAGGCCTGGCCGGTACTGGGCCCAGTTGGTGAAGTAGCATATCAGCTGGTAGGCAGAGCCTGGGGGCAGTGAGGAGTAAGGACAATGTCCTGGTTTGGAAGCTACTGAAACGCGCCATGAGTCTTGGTCCTCTTGTTTCCGTGGCTTTGACTCAGATGCCCCATCTCTGTGTGTGAGCACTCTCGCAGATGAGTTCAAGAATTCTGACTTGGGAGCTAGTGGGCGACTGGGGGTTGGCTGTCTTTAACTCTGACAAATTTATTTTGGGATCTTGCATAAACATGAGAACCACTGAAGCAAAGATGCCCAGGAGTCCTCTGAAACCCAGTGAATACCCATTTCTAACTGTTAGGTGGTCATGCTGAGGAAGACAACATGGCGGCCAATCCTAAACCCTAGAGTTTCCCAATGTCAAACCCACCCGTCTATGAAGTAGATCGTAGCTCTCTTTCCTAGCATGGCTTATCTCTTGATATGCTTTTGAAAAAAGTATTGGAATATTTAAAAATCACATATATTAGCAGATAATTGCAATAGGAATAATTGATAAGAATTTGAGGTTTATGGCAGGAAACGATTATGCTAAAGATAAAATCCAGGACTTACCTAGCTGAGCATTCAGCAGAAGGGCCAGACCTAGAGAGAGAGAGAGAGAGAGAGAGGGAAAAAATAAAAACCAAAACATGTACTCTGGACCGGTCGTCTATTCTGTAGAATCTAATTCTGAGGACTTAGATGCCGTCCTATTTGTCAGAGGTTGTTACAGCCCAAGAGGCACTTAGGGGTCATGCCAAAGAGTAGGCTTCTCAGTGAAATCACTAATAGATCTACCCTTCCCTCCACTCAGTCAGAAATGGCTATGGCTCTCTCTTCTTCCACCGTCCATGTCAGATAACTGCTACTGAAGGCAGAGTTCAAGTCTACCATCTATGGAAGATCTGTTGACGGTGATAACCTGAAATTCACTCTCCTGAGTGACTGCACATACACATACACTTCACCCCCCTGAAGTGGGATGAGCACAGCCTTCCACAGACAAGGCATTCTCCGAATCAGTGAATTCAGTAGCTCCTGGAGCCTGGGATTTTATTTTTATTTTTATTTTTTTACCAACTTTTAGGAGCCCTTATTGCAGAAGAGAATGAGAAACTGTGAGGCCAGACTCCAGATCCTTCTCCCTGGCTTCTATCAAAGTACTTGCAATATGATTGTTTTATAAATTAAGCTAGAGGTTTCATTTAGAAAAGGTTCTGAAACTATTATATATATGTATCACAGCTTGAGAGCATCTAATAAACTACAGATGCAACTTGGTTCTAAACACTTTACTGAATCTATCACTTTGAATGATTGAATTTCTATAATATATATATTTTTATTGATTTCAGAGAGGAAGGGAGAGGGATATAGAAACATCAATGATGAGAGAGAATCATTTATCAGCTGCCTCCTGCCTGCCCCACACTGGGGATCAAGCCCGCAACCTGGGCATGTGCCCTGCCTGGGAATCGACTGAGCCATGCCGGCAGGCTCTAATAGTGACACTTTAATAATACATCAGCACCTCAGTAGAAAACTAGAGGATAAAAGAGAAATGATTCTGAAAACATTAGAAAAAGATAGCTTGAGTAACTGTCTTAGTTCCTACTGATTTTCCCTCCTGAAAGCTAGACCAAGGACACAAGCATATACATAGAAATAATATCAATTAAAAAGAGGGGGGGTGTAGGAAGATGGAGGAAAGGAACAGCCCAGCCGGAAATGCGAGAGTGAGGCCAACACTGGTAGACGACAGCCTGTCTTTTAGGTCCATGAGATCAATGAAGGTGGAATGTTACCAGAATCAATTAAGAGAACAAGAGGTAGGCTGGCTCGTCTATGTCAGGATCCTCTCGGAAATTTGAAACGATGAACGAAGAACGGAAAGAATTGAGGTGTAACGTGAAGACTGCTTCCCAGCTGCCGGATACAGAGAGAAAAAGCTATCAGCGGAGGCAGAATAAGGCGCTATTTCTGATCACAAACCCACCTGTGAGGAGAAGAAGCTTTGCCATGGCTGCTGTCGGTACTGGTCTAGCAGGGCCCGGGTTGGCTTTTTATGCCGTGCGCGCTGCTGGTTATCATGAGGGCTTCCGAATGGAGAATATTTAACCCAGGTGTGCATCGAGCTTATCAGGAACCAACAGATCTCCTTTCCTGCAAACACCGGTGGGCCACCAGCCTACGTTCTCCCACCACCACTCTCCCTGCTCCGTGAGGACAGAACATGCCATATCTCCCAACAGGGTGGCACCAGCTTAATAGCCTTTTTGGCAGTTCCTAGGGTTGATAAGCATCTGTTTCCACACGTGGTTAGGTTTTTGTGTTGTGGACATTTCGTGCCTAGCACCAAAGCTTGTGTTTATTGGAAAGTAAATCATAAAAGCCTTTGGAAGTTATTGGCTGTTCCTAAACTTTTTAATGGAATTACTTTTATGTAATTTGTACAATCAGTGCCTAAGGAATGTTTGCACTTTAGGTGCTACTTTTTGAACATTCTACCTACTCTGGAATGATCTTAAGTCATTCTTTTTTTTTTTTTTTTTTTTTAATCCTCACCTGAGGATATTTTTCTATTGATTCTTAGGGAACGTGGAAGAGAGAGGGAAAGACAGAAACATCGATGTGAGAGAAACACATTGATTGCCTCCTTCACGAACCCCGACCAGGGCCTAGGCCCGGGGAGCAGCCTGCAACCAAGGTACGTGCCACGCCAGCACGGCCAAGGGTGAACCTGAGTGGGGGCAGCTGAGAGGCTTAGAAAAGACAGACAAGAGAATGAAAGCGGGGTCTTGATGGGACGCTGCTTCTCTAAGAGACAGTGACAAGCGCCCACAAGCCGTGTCTTTGTTTTATAGCAGATGTCACAAGGCAAAGTAGGGGGGTGATAAAGACGTTTACAACGTTCTCGTGGGTTTCAATCTACTCAACTACCTGCGCCTGAACTCTATCACTCAGGCACGTGGGGCCACGTGTGCAGACCATAGGTTCAAGCTCACAACTATAGCTGTTGGGTCTTGCACGTGACAATGAGAGGACTGTGCCCTCTCATTAGTCCCAAGTCTTGAACCTGCCCAAACACTGTAGCTGCGCTCCACAGGTACGTGCCCTTGACGGGAATTGAACCCGGGGACCCTTTGGTCTGCTGGCCAGCACTTATCCACTGAGCCAAACTTGCAAGGGCAACCTCAAGTCATTCTTATACAATAATTTCATCTAGGAATGTATGAGTCCCTAAATATCTTTTCCAAAGGTCACGGAAAGCTCTCTAGGGTTCCACAGTTCCAAATTACCTCCAAAGAGGTGGAAACATATTTCATGTTGCTGATAGAGATGATGGTGATGATATTGAAGAGAATTTCTTTTGATAAAAATATTTGCAACTTGACTATTTCTAGAATTTCTTGTTTGAAATTTATTTCAACCCGCCTTTCCAAAAATTATCCATTGTTTTATAATAAATTTCTGCTTCAGCAAAATGACATATTCATTATCCCTAAATATATCTCATGCATTTGTTCTCACTATCCCTCTATCCTTTGCCTGTAATGTCTTCCCTTCTCCTCGCTGTGTACCCTGATATTTCAATTCTTCAACACTCAGCTCAGATCCTCTCACTGAGGCTCAATGGTCTCTCCTTCCTCTGAAATTCTTTATAGACTCTAGTACATAATGTCTACTAGAGGCCCAGTGCATGAATTCGTGCACTAGTGGGGTCCCTCTGCCTGGCCTGTAGGATTGGTCTGAAACCAGCTCTCTGACATCCTCCAAGGGGTGCCAGATTGCGAGAGGACACAGGCCAGACTGAAGGACCCCACCAGTACATGATCAGGGCCGGGAGGGACCATGGGAGGGCTCTAGGGTGTGACCAACCTATCTTACTCACTCCTGATCTGCCAGACCCCAGCAACAAGCTAACCTACCAGTCTGAGTATCTCCCTAGTGGTGAGTGCACATCATAGCAAGTGGTTGAGCAGCCTTAGCATATCATTAGCATATTATGCTTTGATTGGTTGAACAGACAACCAAACATTTAGCATATTAGGCTTTTATTATATAGGATATTGCTTATTGTCCTGTGACAATACCTGGAATGCAGACGGTGGGCATCGCCACCATGGGATGTCAGCACCTTAGGAGACTTAATGTGAATCCAGAATAGTTTGATGAAGGAAAGGACAGGGCACTTGGATTTTCATTTCCATCAGGACTGGTCACAAAATGAAATTCAGAAGAATGGAGAGTGGATACTGAGTGACCAAAAAACAATGAATGTTCATCAGGGGGCTCTACTCATTATTTAATTTACCTATGAAAAGAATTCTTACTATCAGCCCAATTTTGTAGATGAGAAAACGGACCAAATCTTAAGCATCGGATCCAGAGGACTCAGTGCCAAGATTAGCTGCCTCTAGCATGAAAATCTAACATGTACACTGCGCTACCTCCTTCTATTAATTGAGTAGGCTGGTTGGTGGTCTAGGTAGAACTGGGATAGGCACTTTCCTGAGACACTAGGAGAATAATGTTGGGATCAAGAGCCAGAATTGTGGTAAATAGGGGTTAAGTCAAGGACTTGCAAAAACAAGCAGCAAGGCAGTAATCCCAGGTTTATCCTATTTGACTATCAGGTTTAGCTGCTGTGTAAACTTAGTGAAGTATTTTCTGTTGAATTTGGCACCCCTAGTGCCATATGAGTGACCTGCAGATAAAGAATTCCTTCTTAATACTCCAAGTGAGTCCCCATCCAGCTTGCCTGCCATCTGAGCACTTGTGTATAGGAAAGAATTCCCATCCTTGCAGTCATACACTAGTTGGAGCACTTTATTTGCACCAGCACCATGATAAGAATGGCTTCTCAGTGCCCACGTGGCAGAGTTCAGGGCCCAGAGCAGGTAAAATAATGGACACAGCTGCAATTGGGTAGTCCAGCAACAGCCAGGTAGAGATAGCAGCGATCCAGGTTACTCGCCACCCATTTCCTAGCACAGGGTGCAATCTGACTTCACAGTCACCAGGACAGCAGGGCTGGGGGAATAGAAAGGAAAAAGGGTACCTGGATTGGGTTTTCAATCCACAGTCGTTTGGCACCAGAAAATTTCCTGTTTTATTTTTCTTATCTTAGACTCAAATAAAATTAAATATATAACTTTGTTGGAAAAAAAACACCCCACAACATTTCTACTATAATTTATAAAATTATTTCTGCCTGGCCCGACCAGCCTGGTTCAGTAGTTGAACCAGGAGGTCACGGTTTGATTCCCAGGCAGGGCACATGCCCAGGTTGCAGGCTTGATCCCCAGTGTGGGGCATACAGCAAGCAGCTGATCAATGATTCTCTCTCATCATTGATGTTTCTATCTCTCTCCCTTCCACTCTGAAATCAATAAAAATATATTTATAAAAATTATTTCTGTCTGGCTAGCAATTCTTTCACTTATACATATAATGGTTAATGTTTACAATAATACTTATAAATACTAAGTAATATAGTTGATGAAATTGACCCTCTAGGGAACTGTAGTATTTTTGACTTCTTCATTATATACATTTATTATATTGACCAAAATGAAATTTAAATTTAAAAAGAGATAAAGGCTGAGAATTAAAAAGAAGATATGATTTTGGTGGTAAACATGAGCAAAATGTAAAAAGTGGCTTAAGTTTTCCAGACTATAATTTGTTGTTAAAAACTAAGCTCCCTGGCCATGAATGAAGAGCTCAGAGCTAACATAAAAAGACGGAAGCCTTTTCCATAAGATCAGGAATAAATCAGGGAAGCCCCTCCCTTCCCCACTCTCTTCAACATAGCACTGGAGGAATGAAGCAACAAAAAGAAATTAAATTTTGCACAGCAAAGAAGCAATCAACAAAATGGGAGAAAATAGGAGGTCCCCCAAGCTGACGATGGCGGCGTCGGCAGCCAGGGCCGCTGTGGCTATACGGGCCAGTACAAGTCGGCCCATTGCCTTTGTCAGGAAAATCCCCCGGACCGCCTCTTCTAGTGAGCTTAGAGAACACTTGGCACAGTTTGGCCATATGTGAAAGTGCAGTGTATCTTCTGACAGAGAGACTGGCTTTCACGGAGGTATTGGTTGGATTCACTTTTCTTCAGAAGAAGAACTTCAGAATGCACTACAGCATGACAGTCATGTTATTGATGGAGTAAAACTCCATGTTCAAGTTCATAGACCAAAAGTTTTGCAAGGGGATCAAACATCTGATGAAGAGAAAGATTTTTAAGACTATTACTACCTATTAAATAAAGGAACAAAACAAAAAAATGGGAGAAAATATTTACATGCCGTATATCAGATAAGGGATTGGTATCTGAAACGCATAAAGAACTCACACAGCTCATTAACAACAACAACAAGAAACCAACCACAATTCAATCTAAAAAATGGGCAACCCTAGCCGGTTTGGCTCAGTGGACAGAGCGTCGGCCTGTGGACTGAAGGGTCCCCGGTTTGACTCCAGTCAAGGGCATGTACCTGTCAGGGTGTGCACAGAAGGCAACCAGTTGATGTGTTTCCCTCACATCCATATTTCTCTCTGTCTTTCCCTCTCTCTCTAAAAATCAGTGGAAAAATATCCTTGGGTGAGGATTTAGGAAAAAAAAAAAAAAAAAAGGGCAGAGGAAGTGAATAAATATTTTCCAAAGAAGACATCCAAATGGCCAGCAGGTGTGTGAAAAGATGTTTATCATCACTAAACACCAGGAAAATGCATATCAGAAGCACAGTAATGCCACACACTCTCATGGAGAAGGCAAGAGATAATAAGTACTGACAAGGATGTGGAGAAAAGGGCACCCTGTCGTTGGTAGAAATGTGAATTGGTACAGCCATTAACGAAAACAATATGTAGGTTCTCCACAAAATTAAGAACAAAACTACCATATAATTCAACAATCCCACTTCCAGATGCATCTTCAAAGGAAATGAAAGCACTCTGTCAAGGAGACATCGGCACCCCCTGTTCATAGCAGCAATATCTATAAACCAAGGTGTGGAAACAGTCTAAGTGTCCAGGGATGGATGAAAATTCAACCACCAGTTTAGGAAAGTGATTTAAATTATTAGGTTTATTGTAAAAAATAAAGCTTAATTCGTTTGGGTTTAGCTCAAGAAATTTACATACAACCTCCCAACTTTTACATGGGCCACGTTCCTCCCTTTAAATTGCCTTCCCAGAACACCCCATCTCCTCTCACTGTCCCTCCTAATCCTCCCCAATCCTGCTCAAACCCCTTCCTCTCTTATTTTCACATATAAATTACCTCCAAATCTTCACTATCGCATCCCTTGAACATCTAGAAATAGTTGTCTAAAACCGCAATTTTCAACCTTTTTCGTCTCATGGCACAATTAAACTAATTAATAAATTCTGCAACACCAAAAAAACAAACAAATCCAAAGACGGTATAATTTTGATTCATTCACACTGGATGGCTCTTGCGCTGTCGTCATTTTTTATTTGACAGGGAAAAGAGGTCAGTGCATCTGCCTAAATAGTCAGATATTGCATGTTTTAAAAATTCTTGGCACACCAGTTGGAAATCTCTGCTCTGAGGGAATGTATAGAGATGTGTTTGTTTATGAGTCTTTATTATTTGACTCTTACATCCTTGTCTCCTCCCATCCTCCTCTGAGTACATGTTTTGAGAATGAAAGGACCAGGCATCTTCCTTGAATCCCTCTGCTGCCTCCACCCAGCACCCAGGAGAGAGCTAGCTGTGCATGCTGTGGGTGCTCACCATAGAAACCATGTGGCTGGTGGGCTGGTAGAGTTATCATATGTCATTGGGAGACCGGGGTTAACTACATTCAAGACCCTACAGGAAAGAAATAGAAGCTATTGCACAGTAATGCTCAACCCTTTATTGTACAGCAATGTCTGAGCTGGAATGAGGGACGTGGTGTCTGACAGAGACATCACCAGTTGCAGCAGGAGCAGGAGGCATCAAAGACCAGGCCGGCCTGGCAGTGCTGAATGAAGGTGTGCCCATTCACACAGTTGTAGAAGGCGTTTTTGTCAGTGGGGTCGGGGTACAGGCCACTGGCCCTGTTGGCACAGAATCCACTGCCACTGGGGCTGCCACTGCCATTGCCACTGCCGCTGCCACTGCCGCCACCTGTGCTGGGAGCCTCAGTGATGGGAGCAATGGGCTGGGCTGGGGCTTTGCAACCTGAAAGAAAGAAACCAGATCCTGAGCCCCACTGCTTTCTGTTAGTGTGTCTGATGTGTGAGAACTAATGTCCTGGATTTCCTTCTTAGCTCCTCCTTCCATGTCTCTACATCAGTGGTTCTCAACCTTTTGGCCCTTTAAATACAGTTCCTCATGTTGTGACCCAACCATAAAATTATTTTCATTGCTACTTCATAACTGTAGTGTTGCTACTGTTATGTAATGTAAATATCTGAAAAGCAGGATGGTCTTAGGCGACCCTTGGGAAAGGGTCGTTCGACCACTAAAGGGGTCGCGACCCACAGGTTGAGAACCGCTACTCTACATATTTCAGTCTCCTGATCTGGTGTGCCTGCCCTCCCCTCTCCTCTTTGCTTATCAACTAGCTTTATCTTCATCCTTCAAAGCATAATTTGTCTTTTTTCCCCCCTCCTTCCTAGATCCCCCTGATGCATTGAGACCTTACTGACATAAAGTCACAGGGAAGTTTCTTATCCCTTTTATGGGATTTCACCATAGAATATCTTCTGTGTTGTTATCTAACAGTGTAATCTCATCATAATATCTCTCCCATTAGATTGGAAGCTTCTATAGAGTAGAGGTTGTGACTTATGTATTCAGGATCCTCTGTTATCCCTACTTAGTGCTAATACCTAACAGATGCTCAAACTTGCTTGTGAAATGAATTATGGATAAAGGAATGGTGAACAACCCTTTTGTTCTCCCCACCATTACTGAATCATTACCAAATATGAACAGAGCAATAGTCATCACTCCTTGACTTTCAAGAAGGCTTTGTAATGTCTCTCAAGTTTGAGGCTTGGGGTCTCAACCCCAACTCACTTCCATTCTGCAGGCCCAGGGCATCCTTCAGGGTGGTGGTGAGAGGGAATTTGCCCTGGTTGCAGAAAGTGCCCGTGAAGTCATCCAGATCAATGGCCCAGACCATGGCGCCTCCAAAGTTGTTCTTCTTCAGCCAGTCAGCCTGTGGTAATGACAGAGAAACCCAATGAAGTGCAGACATCAAGGCCAACCGGGGGCTCCAGGGCTGCAGATGGGAACAAAGAAGCAACAACAATCCATAGAACATAACACGGTCCACCTTGATTTTGAAGCTCTTGGTGTTGTCATAGCCACACCACTCATTGCCTTTGTAAGCGTAGGGGACCTCCTGAGCAGCCTCCCACACTTCAGCGGCGCCATCCTTCAGGAAGGTACAGATCTAAGAGGAGGTAAGGAAGAGGTCACGAGGTGGGCAAAGTGTCCATGTATCGGGGGTAAAGGGCATGGGGGAGGGAAATAGAGAAGAGATGCACGAAGCTACTTGAAACGGAAGGCCTAGAGCTCCATCAGCAAATATCTCAGTTCCTTTAGGATTTGATCCTTTGTCTCATGTGGGTCATTTATTTTCCACATGGGAGAAGCTCTTAAATCAAAGAATGCCCTGGCAGGCAGTGAGCAGTGTCTGTTCACTGATGTCATCTATTGATGGTATCTCTTTTCCCTACTCTCTCTGTTTTTGGAATCCAGCCTAATGTGCCACACAAGTGCTCATCTTGCCACCCGTAATGAGCCAACTACTTGTTAAGCGAGCCAAGACGAATTGGACTTTTATATTGTTAAACCCCTGGCCTAGAGGAAGCCACCTTTCTCTTGTCTCTCTCAGATTGCTACGAACATACCTCATAGTAGGCCCAGAACCCAGACTGCCTGGTGTAAGGCCCAGCAGGGCCAGGGCTAGTGATAGGAGCCCCGATTCCGTGGTTGGAGGGGTTGCTCAGGATGAAGGTGTGTCCATAGGATGGGAATCCAACGATGAGCTTCTCGGCTGGGGCCCCGTTGTCCTTCCAGTAGTTCATGATGTAATCCTGCAATGGTAGCAGGTTACCAAGAGGCCCACCAGGCTGACGGCCCGGGAATTAGTTATTAGCCCAGTGTTTGTGGTACGATTGTGTCGGCTGCACAACATATTTTAGAACATCACTGCTGTACCTCTGCCGAAGTGGTTTTGTCTTTAAGTCAACTAACTTCTTTTAATAACATGCCAATATGAAAGCTTTAGGTAAACTTTTCCCATTAAAAACACGAGTGAAGAAACTTAGTTCTTTTTTTCTCATGATTTTCCTGGTATAATCTGTTGGTGAGTGGCTGAAATTCTGTATGGCATACATGTGCAAAGATTGGAAGAGTAGAAATTAGACCAGGCAAGCAGGGAATAGGAAGAGAGGAAAGATCGGAGAAGCATTTTGTAATTTATTGAAATATGAGTAGTGGCGCCTCATTTTCTTTTATTAAAGAAGCACTTGCCCTGACCGGTTTGGCTCAGTGGATAGAGCGTCGGTCTGCAGACTGAAGGGTCCCGGGTTCGATTCCAGTCGGGGGCATGTACCTTGGTTGCGGGCACATCCCCAGAGGGAGGTGTGCAGGGGGCAGCTGATCGATGTTTCTCTCTCATCGATGTTTCTAACTATCCCTCTCCCTTCCTCTCTGTAAAAAATAAAAAAAAAAAAAAAAAAAAAAAGAAGCACTTGTTAGTAATCTTCTTTCCTAGCTCATAAAATTGGCAGTTTGGTATTAATTAGTAGGTGATTTATTTTGTAAATGGGAACTAGTTAATTAATTACTTAACCTAATTTTCCATTTGAGAACCCGACTACATTTCTGATGCCTCTGTCCCTGAATCCCCATGAGATTTAGGACACCTTCTCTGGTCTGTGTATATGTCTGTATAGAGACTCACCACATTGAGGTATGCGTTGCTGCCAGTGTCGGTTGGGTATTTGTAGAGGGGGCTGTTCTCTCCAGTGTAGCCCTCCCAGGAGCCATGGAGGTCATAGGTCATGACATGGATGAAGTCCAGGTACCTGCAGTCCAGGAAAAGCAGGTAACACCATCTCTGATGGCCATCTCCCACACCTCTGCAGGTCAAGATCCCCTTCCAAAGCCTCCTCAACAAGGTCCCTGAACAGCAAGACAGACTAAGGATGAGCATCTCTTACAGGAGTGACACAGAGGAGCTGGGGACAAGTGACCACTCACTGGGACAGCTGGGGGATCTCATAGCCAGCCTGGATGTTGGAGATGCCACCAGCAACTGCGGCGGTGACCATCAGCCTGGGCTTGTTGACCTGCTTGGCCTCCTGCTCAAAAGCCTCACGCATTTCCTGTACAAGAGTAGGAGAACGTCTGTGAACGTGAACTCTAAGTGGACGTTCATGACTAATCTTCGAATTAAATTTAATCAATCGTCCATCTTTCACTCTTCAGCATTCTCACGACAATAGGGCATCCAGGTCCTTCCTCTCCCACTGAGGTTGCAGGGAGCTGGGTTTTCTGTACGGCCTCAGTAATCTTGCACATGAAATGGGTTGTGTGCTCTCCAGAAACTAATACCAAATGATATCGAACGCAAACTGGAATTTAAAAATGGAATTTGAATTAAAAAATGGCGTGGAGCACAGCTCACCTGCACCAGGACAGTGAAGAGGTGCTTGTCCTGAGGAGGGCTCCCCCGAGAGCCAGGATACTCCCAGTCAAAGTCCAGCCCGTCAAAGCCATACTGGCGCAGGAATTTGATGACTGAAGCAATGAAAGTCTGGCGGTTCTCAGGAGTGGACACCATGGCGGTGAAACTAGGGGAGACCCCAAGAGGGCAGGGTGAGGGCTTGCCTCTGTGGTCCCAACACCTTGTCGTAACATCGGTTAGGAAGTCATGTTGCCAGACTTACGGGGCAGTTCCAAAGTTCCAGCCGCCAATGGCCAGGAGAGTTTTCAGTTGACTGTTTCTGAGGAGAAAGAAGCAAGGAGTGTGTCAGAACAAATGGAAAGATAGAGAAACCATTTCAACATCACCTGGTTTCATGACTGAGAAGCCAGGAGAAGTCTCACACCGACTCTAATGCTGGTTTCTTCATTCTCTTCCATTCCTCCTAAACTGTGAGGGTGGTGGCATTAGATGACAGACATGGTGTGCTCATGAGGGCCAGCTTCAGGTTGCTTCCAAGTAGAAGGCTGTTCCCACTTGAGTCCATAGCCCTTGGACTTTTCTAAACTTCCCTTGGCAACTGAGCCAGACCTCAGCTGATGACCCCCTCCTGAGAGCCAGCCATTGCCCTGTCGTGGAAATTGTAAGAAAGCTGAGAGTTTATCTGTGTGCTGCCTGCTGGCCTGTTTGGAATTTCAGCCTGGCGGCTACTGTGGAAGGTTTCATTCAAACTATTCTCCAAGGTTAAAAGACTTTAAACTTCAGTCCTTTCATCACTTACTTGTTTTTTAGGCCATTGAAAGCCTGGTAGAGGGTCACGTCATTCCATTCGATGGTGGTGATCTCGTTGTTGCGCATCCCGGCGAAGGCGTAGATCAGGTGAGTACAGAGGCAGGGGTCGATGTCATCGGGCTTGAAGCGCCCCAGGCCTGGCCGGTACTGGGCCCAGTTGGTGAAGTAGCATGTCAGGTGATAGGCAGAACCTGTTACCCAGAGGAAGAGGTGAGACAGCAAGCTCCCTGAGGATGACACCGTCTCTGATGGCCTGAGCAACCACAGACTTCCAAATGAGTCCCATGGGGAGGAGGAAGATGTGCCTAGATCCCTGTGTATTACGGTCAACCCATAAATAGCAGGCAATTTAGGGCTGAAGCTAGCTCTCAGAGGTAGCTCTGTCCCTCAAGAGAGAATTAAAGACCCTTAGAAATCAGGGTCTTTGCTGAGATAAAACCTTAAAGCAGTCAACTCTGACTTAAATTTACCCTAATCCCTTCAGCGGGCTAATTAATACTAGCAATCACTAATGTTTACGTAGCATTTATGAACCAAGCACTGCTCTCAGTGATTTATTTAAATTCATTCAATAATCATCACCAACATCCTATGAAGTAGGAGCTGTTGCCATTTTACTCATGTGGAAACTGCAACCCAGATAGGATGATGGTATACGTCTGTGTAGCACTTGTAGCTGTTTCCCTGAGTAATAACTTCACCCAGAAGGAAACAAACCATCCCCTCACCATCAAGAGTTCTGGCTCCAGGTTTAGATTCTGCCCCGACCTCCCTATATTTCCTGGGACAAGTCATATGATCAGTCATTCTCTGCCTTAGTTTACCAGGCTAAGAGATGGGTGTAATGCCTTTTCCTCCTCCCAGAGAATAGTTGTTGTATAGACTCAGTGAGATGACAGACTTGAAAATGCTTTAACAGACCAGACAGCACCATGAAGATGCCTGGTCATGTTATTTTTTATTAACAATTATTTGTGAGGCCATTGTCTAGTCAATTTTAGCTTTGGGGTTTTAGCCAATGATCCCAATCCTTAACTTGGTTAAGGAATTTCGAATTCTCTAAAAAAGTTAATTAATAGTCTTTGTTTTATGTAGAAGGACAGGAGGGCCATACTTGATGAAGAAATGAAAAAGGAACAATATGAGGGTCCCTGCCAAGAAGCATACATACCTATCTCAGCTGTCAGCACAAGGAGCAGACCTTAAAGCAACAGAGAGAACAGTGAGCTGGAGGGACAGACACAGCAGCCTTTCCCCGCTGCTTCACCACAGTAGAACATGTTCCCTACGCTTTACTCTTTGAGTCCTTTTAACACCTCTGTACCCTCCAACCTACTGAGGCTGGTAAAGCCCTAAGTTTCTCCTAAAAGCCCACTCCCCGCTATTCCCGCTCACAAGACCACTAAAGGGCCATGAGCCTTGAGGCTTGGGGAAGGGAGGGGACTGCAGAGCAGTGGGAAACCTATCACCAGGGAAGGAACTATGTGCCTGTGCTTTCCCCAAAGCAGTCATCTCTGGCGATTGGGTTGAGTTCGAAGGTTTTAAAGGAGCAGAAAAGCAGGCGGGAGAGAGTGGCTCAAGGGCACAGAGTGGCCCTTACCAGTGAGGAGGGTGAGCTTGGTCATCTTGCCTCAGGGGTAGAAACTCCCTTGTTCAACCTGCCTTTTATAGCCCCCTCCTCCCCTCTGGTGACTTATCAGATTCTCCTTTATCGTGATTGCCTCCAAAGTCAATGTTGATATTGGTAGTGCTCAAAAACCTCAAACCCATTTAAGAACCCATTACTGACAGGGAAACCATATTATCTTGATTTCACGGTACAAGAAGAAAGGACTGGGCTCAAGCCCAGACACCATGCTAATAAGTTCCATTACGAAAAGCTTATATAATTCAAAATGGTTTTGTACAGTGGGCTATGCTCTCTGTTTGGATAGCACTAATTGGCTATTTCACCCTCATCTATTGGTAGCAAATGGTTTCCATGGTCCTTTCCAGAAACAGGTTAACATGCTCTCATGCTATCTCTTTCCCCTGATGCTAGAACTTTCTAAAGACTGGGGCTTAATAAAATAGAATGTCCAGACACTCAAACTTCCTATGTACAGTTTTCTAGAATTTATTTGCCTGAAGACTAGTCTGCACTCTGAAGACGTTCCTTCCTCGTTTCCCTTTTCAGAACTGTTATTCCCCTCCAAAGAGAAGAAGAAACAGAATTTGGAATGTGAGTGTGGATTTAGCTCTTTCTCTCCAATGAGGCAGCCAGATGCAGAGGTTCAGATCTTTGTGAGACCCTCATGGGCAAGATCATTGCCCTTGAGGTTGAACGCAGTGACACCATTGAGAATGTTAAAGCCCAATTTCAAGACAAGGAGGGCATCCTGCCCAGCCAGCAGCATCTGATTTTTGTGAGGAAACAGCTAGACACACTCAGACTTTACCACCCAGAAAAAATTCACCCTGAACCTGGTGCTTTGTCTGCCAAATGGCATCAGTGAGCCTTCCCTCCTCCAGCTCATTCAGAAATGCAACTTCCACAAAATGATCTGCCCCAAGGGTTTCCCTTGCCTGCACTTCTGCACCGTCAAATGTTACAAACCACCACCAACCTCTAAAAAGTTAATTATAGTCTAATAAGAAGGTCAAATACATGCCCTCCAGCCCTGCTGGGTGGCCTTCTGCATAAGTCCCATGAATGTGAGGTCTCAGTGAAGGTTCCCTTTAGTTAGTTGACTAGAGTAGTAAGGAAAGAAAAAAAAAGTAGGTCTAAACCTAAATACATCAGTAATTACATTAAATGTAAATGGACTAAACATTCTAGGTTGTCAACATGTCTTTTTGTTTAAAAAATGCTTAAGTATATTCTGAGAGTGTTGTCACAGGACTTAGCGTATGGGAAATCAGGGAAGATGTATTTTCTTAAAAAGCATTCTTCCAGTAAAATGTGAGTCACAAATTGGAAGGAAGAAAGGGAGGAGGCACAATTCCTGTCTTCTATAACCTTGTAGATTTATTGTCATTAAAAAAAAATTTTTTTTTTGGTTAATCCTCACTGGAGGATATTTTCCCATTGATTTTTTTTTTAAAAGAGAGAGTGGAAAGGAGAGGGAGAGACACACAGAGAGAAACATGGATGTGAGAGAGATACATTGATTGGTTGTGCACCCCATCCAGGGCTGGGGATTGATCCTGCAACTAAGGTGCCTGCCCTTGACTGGAATCAAACCCGGGAGCCCTCAGTCCGAGGGCTGATGCTCTATCCACTGAGCCAGTCTGGCTAGGGCTGTTATTCTTTCAGAAACTTCTATTAAGTGATGGGTGCTGGAGATAGAAAGAAAAAAACTAGACTCGATGCCTGGCCTCCAGGAGCTCTCGGTCTGGCGGGAAAGTTAAACCTGTGAGCCCAAAGGTGCTGCAATGCAACGTGACAAGTGATGGGACGAGGACTTGCACAGAGTGTCACGGAAGACTTCCCCAGAGGGTGACATTCAGGCTGGGTCTCTGTCCTCCCTCCAGGCTCCTTGGGTATTTATGGTGGCTTATCTCCGTCAGCCGTCAGCGCACTTATCACTTATCTCAATGACAGATAATGGTCTGCTGCACTTCCCATTAGACTGAGCTCCTCAGGGCAGGGACTGTGCTTGCCCTGCTGAGTCTCCACTATCCAGCAGAACCCCTGGGACAGAGTCAACCCTATGAATGGACCCTGAAGATAAAGCCCATTTTTAATGAATGGATCCTGAAGATAAGCCAAATGGTAGAGGAGGGCAGAGGAGGAACTGGAGATGCCCGAGGGGGGTTTCGGGCCGAGGGCCCCTTCCTATGGCAGTCCCTTCACTCTGAGGACCAGAACTCACCTTTTCTAGCACCAACTTCACTATACTGGTACTTTTCCACTCAAAGGATGCTTCTGAATTTGATCCCCTTTCAAGCCACCCAATCATAAGCGGGAGGAGCTGTTGTGCCCTGCCCACCGATGTCTCTCATTGGGCTGCTAGCCACAGTAGGCATTCTCTCTGGGGAGGAGCTAGTGCGGGAGAAACTGCATTAGCTCTTTAAGGCCTTTTCCTGCCTCCCTCCCCAGGCCCCTCGCACCGGTCCCTGCAGTACATATTCAGATAAAATCTGCCTCCTCTTTTTTTTTTCTATTAATTTCTCCTGTTAGCTGATGAATCCTCGGTCAGGACTATGCATTGAGCTCCTGCTCTGTGGCTGGCGGTGAGGAAGAATCACAGGACATTAGAATGGGAGAGGCTGGCCCGAGGCTTCCAGCGCCCTACTTGGGGGAAATGAGCTCGTCCTGGTTCACCAGTTATCCATTCCCCTCCTATCTGAAGCCCTCGGGTGCTCAGAGGCCCTTCCTTCCTCCCTCCCTTCCTTCCTTCTTTCCTTCCCCACTATGTCATCATCCCAAGAGAGAAGGGGACAGCGCAGGCCACCTTGGAGCACAGAGAGTGGAGGTAGGGGTTGGAGGCGGAGTGAATGGAAGAGAAAGAGCAGCTTCCCTGAAAGCTGACCCGCACCACCTGGGAAGACTCACTAGCAAGAATCAGCAACTTGCCCATTTTGGTGGGAAGTCCTACCTGCGAATTCCAGGCCTGAGTGAGCACCCAAGAGCTTTTTATGGGGGTCACGGCAGGCCCGCCCACCCGGCACCTGGCCCCCACCATCGGGCCAGGTGGGAGTCAGGAATAAAGGGGCAGCGGGATCACCTGGCTCCGTTTACCCTCTGACTCTTATCTGTGTTTTCCTTGCTTGTAATCAACCCAGGACACTATGGAGGCTCAGCCTTGAAAGGCTGTTGACTGAAGCTACATTTAGGGAAATGGCATATCTGACGCAGGTATGAGGCTGGCCTAGGGTTCAAAGTCATTTCAGACTAGGCCCTGCGTGTCCAAAAGACCAGCTGGACCCTAGGGGAGGAGTATGGACAAGGGAAATCAGGCCGCAGGCGTGGCTGACCCTGCCCACCCTCCACCTCCTTCATTCTTCTTTTAAAATCCTCACCTGAGGATATTTTCCCCATCGATTTTTAGAGAGGGTAGAAGAGAGAGAGAAAGACAGAGAGAAACATTGATGTGAGAGAAACACATCAATTAGTTGCCTCCTGCACGCACCCCTACCAGGGCCCAGGCCACGGAGGAGCCTGCAACCGAGGTATATGCTCTTGACCCAAATCAAACCCAGGACCCTTGGGTTCTCAGGCTGATGCTCTATCCACTGAGCCATACTGGCTAGGGCTGTCTCCTTAACTCTATTGCAGCAATTGATGTCAGGCAGTGGCTGGAAGTCTGGAATGAGAAAGCGTTATCTGCCAAGGTCGCTTCTGTTTAATTGAAAGTGGTACGGTTTACAGAGGCTGGAGGGAATTCAGGGAGGCAGACATCTCCAATTGGGTTTGACTGAAGGGAGAAGCAGTGAGGCCTGGGACCAGGAGCCATGGAACCTGAGAAAAGACAGCTGCAAAGATGCCCGTGGATGGAAGCTGAGGATCACAGTGTTCTGGGCCTCCCTCCACTACCCCTGCAGATAGGGGTGTTCCTACAGGAAGCCCAGCAGGATGCCACATCACTGGTGTGCAGATGGCGTCTGAGGGCTCCCCAGCCCCAGAAGGCAACCCAGGGAGAAGCAAAGGCATGACCTTTAGCGTGGAAACCAGCCCCAGGGCATCCACCCAGCCTGACCACTACTCCAGTTAGGAGCGGCGGCACTGTGGGAGGCTGGGGGACGTGGCGCCCTCTGGTGGTGGCTGAAAGGAGGCTCAATATCTGGTGGACGTGGCCTTGTGTCCTGCCAGGGTGCTGTCTCGCCCAACCTCTCAGACTCTTTGGGGATGGGGATTGTCTCAGAGAAGGTGAGAGGATGAGTAGGGAGAGAGGCTGAGTCCATGACCTGGCTCACTGTGGCACTAGTGGACCCAAGAAAGGAGGAAGCAGAGGGAGAACTCCGGGGAAGATCAAAGGGGCAAATGCAGAAAATCCATTTCTTCTGTTCAGCTCTAAATGTAGAGACACGGATTTTCCTCATTTGCCCCCACACGCAAGCATTCCTGAGGCTTGGCACCTCCCCTCCTTGTTTTCTGGGCCTGGCTCAGACCTAACCTTGGCGTAACAACAAGGGGCTTTTGTTAATATGCCTCTGGGCAGAAGCGACGGTTTCTTCCCACATATGCCAACCTGGGACATGTGGGACGCGTGCAAAGAGAGCCCCACCCACAAGGCAGGACACTGGGAGGGTAGCCGAGGACAAGTGCCCATCAGGGGAAGAGAGGAGAGAAAGCAGATTCAAGAGACCTATTTGTTCCCCGGTGAGAGGGGCAGACCTCGGAGGCACCTGGAGAACCTAATTAGGAAGGCCCAGACCCCCAAAAAAGAACTAGGGAGGAAGAAAACAAACAGCAGGAGACACCCAAATGCCCACCTTGTGCAGGAACCCCTGTGGCGTGAGAAGTTACTATCCAACCTGAACTAAGAATCTCTCGGACATTCTTTGGGACTTTGTGCGTGAGACTGGACTACAGCGAGGTCGTTGAATAACGGACTCTAAGCCTTCTCCCTCCCACTAAGGGAAATGGGAGCGCAAAACTTGCCTAGCTCCCCACCAGATCTTCAAGACTTTCTCAAACAAAATAGGATCTCAGTCCGTCGTCGTTGAATAAACAAGTGTGAGAATAAATGATAGGTCGTTCATCGGTGTCCGTCCAGCCAGCACCTGCACACAGCAGGCCCATCGCTGGTAGCCTGTCATTGATACGTGAGTGAATAAATGAATGGGAGCCGAGACTCGGTGGCCGCCACGCTAGCCGTAAGTTGAATGGTGTTACATAAAGGCTTGTCTGGGCTGAACCACCGGTGAGAACTTCGCTCAGGTGCAGGATGTGGGCTGAGAGTGTCTCACTTTCCTAGTTTCGAGAGTGGGGTTGAGCACGGAAAGGGCCTCTGATTTGTTTAGTGGGGCCTGTGCGGGGGCTGCCAGGTCTGCAGAATTGAGAGCTGGGGGAGGAAGAAGGCGCAGGAGGGTGGAAACAGGAGGCAGCGATGAAAAGGAAGCCGTTGTCAGGGCTCAGGCTGCAGGAGATGGGGCCCAGGGCCTGGAGGCGACCTGAGACAATCATGTGTTTCCTATCCCGGGGCCTGCCCCAACTCTGCAGACAGGGCCAGGGATGGTCCTCACAGACGGGGAGGATAAGATGACCTTTCCCGCCAGAGTGCCTGTGGGGATTACATGTGATCATGCATGTGGGCCACTTCATGCATGTGAGCCACTTGGCGAGTGCCTGGATCAGAATGGACTCTCAATAAATACCTAGCATCATCTCCCAGAACTTTCTATCTGTTCATTTCACATTTCCGTCACGTTGGCAAAGAAGGGAGATGGAGAGTGGTAAGAAGCCAAAGCCAGTGGCGTCCGAGTACCCCTCCTGTGGACTCATCACCCTCCACCTGACCTTGAGGCGGGGGCTGCAGAGGACCCGGACGCCATGTCTCACCTTCCTGGTAGCGGTTCCCTATGTCACAGGCCAGGTGCTCTGGAAACAGATGTGGAGTCAGAGCTCGAGCACAAGCCATTTACCAGGAATCATTACCTGTGAAAGGAAGGGGGAGGGGACAGGACCGTAGAGGGGACGCTGAGCCACGATGCAGCTCTGGCAAAGCTTTGGCCAACCGGGACTCACTGCATCAGAGTTGTCCGGCTTCACACCAAAATGCCTGGGCCCGTCCTCCCACCTCACTGAGTCCCAGAGATGGGCCAGCCTGGGAAGGGCATGGCACTGCAGGCCTGGGAAACCAAAAGCAGAGGCCCTGTGCCTAGGCGCCCACAGCTGGGCACAGGTCCTACAGTGAGTGCAGGAGCCCTCTCCTAGGCGCCCACAGCTGGGCGCAGGTCCTACAGTGAGTGCAGGAGCCCTCTCCTAGGCGCCCACAACTGGGCACAGGTCCTAGAATGAGTGCAGGAGGCCCTCTCCTAGGCGCCCACAGCTGGGCACAGGTCCTAGAACGAGTGCTCCAGGACCCTCAGCCCCTAGTGACCTGACACGCAGAGGCCGATGTTCATTGGTCTCATTATTTCTGATGGCTCCCATTTGCTTACGTACTGCTGCTCACAACACAGTTTCACAGCCATGGCAGGGAGCTTTGGGGCAAACCTGAAGCTGATAGGAACGTGGGGAGAATCACAAAGCTCGCCCCACTGGCCTGTGATGCAGCGGATCTCCGTCCTACATGGTCTGACTACACCTGGTCCTGGAAGCTCTCCTCGCTGGTCTGAAAGAGGGTGTGGGACGGTGTTGGAGGGGGGCGGGCTAAAGAAGTCGCTATTCCAAGTGTTCAATGGCAGGAACGAAGGGATAGGGAGTGCTCTGAGGAGCTAAGCTGGGGTCAAATGATACAACTTGAGCACAAAGAACAGCCTGAGAATGCAGAACACCTGGACGCCTCCTAGCTGCAAGGACTGCCCACACCGAGTTTCAGTTCCTCTGGACATGGCGGTGAACTCACACTCAACTTCACACCCTAGTCACTAGCAGAGGCTAAAATGTACTAGATATTTAAGCAGTGTTCGCAGTCACCCCCGGTTACGGCAGAGTAGCCCCGGTGCCATAAACTAGAGAACTAGATTGAAAACATTAAACCATTGATCCGGAGACACTGAAGCATAGAACAGAGTGCAGAACCTCAGAGGGAAGGCTGGGGAGGGAGGGAGGGTGGGCGGGAAGAGATCAACCGAAGACCTTGTAGGATGTATGCATAACCCATGGACACAGACAATAGGGTGACGAAGGCCTGGGTGGGGGGAGGGGTGGCAGTGGGCTAGAAGGGGTCAGTGGGGCGAAAAGGAGGACATATGTAATGCTTTCAACAATAAAGACTTAAAAACCAAACAAAAAATATGAAACCAGTGTTTTCAGATGGTAGGCGACAGGCAGCGCAGCCCTGGGAACCCGGAGACGAGGGAAGCTAACGGCAGGAGGTTCCTGCCTGGGGGACAATTTCCAGACCTCACCCCAGGAGGCGGGTCCCCTGGAGAGCAGGGCGGTATCCCTGGGCTGAGGAGGCAGAAATTGGAGCTGGATGGGGGCAAGGTGTGCGGACTCTGCAGTAGAATGCCAGAGATGGGGGGGCAATCCAGAACAAAGAGCTTCAGGAATCTGCGTGCGGCTCCCTCGGATCTTGGGCTAAATGGAAACTTGTACAGACATCGGGTGGAACTCCAGAAAGACAGGCGAAGAGCAATGACGGCGGAACACACCGCCAAGGAGCTGAGAGCTGAACAAACAGCAGGGCTCGCCCAGGCCGGGAGACATTTGATCTGAGACCGGCCAGAAGGGCAAGTCTCGGTTGAGCAGCTGGGAATTAAACTGGGAGTTGAATTGGCTCGAGCCTCATGAAAGGGCTCCTGGGCCTGCAGGGAACGCTGGACGCCCCCTCACACGGCCGACACACGAGCTTCCCAGTGCGCAGGTCAGTCTGCAAGGAAAGGAACTGCCTGCCGGCTCAATCTAAACATTTGACGACAGTTACGATGTTCAGCATCCAACAAAAAATCCCCAGATAGACCCTGGCAGGGTAGCCCCGTGGGTTAGAGCGTTACTTTAATTCGCCAAGGTGGTGCGTTCAATCTCTGGTCAGGGCCCATTCAAGAAGCAATTAATGAATGCATAAAAGAGTGGACAACAAATCAGTATTTTTCTCTCTCTCTCTCTCTCAAATAAAAAAAAAAACAAACAGATATGCAAGAAACAGGAAATGTGACAGAACCAGGAGAAAAAAGCATCAAGAGAAACAGATTAGAAATGACAGAAATTAACGTAGCAGAGCCTTAAAGCAGCTACTGTAATTGTGCGCAAGGATTTCAAGGGAGCATGAATAGAAGGATGAGAAAAATAGGCCTGTCAGTACCCAGGGAAGGAGAAATGGCAAGGAGGCCTGCCGGTGAATTTGTTTCTTTTTATTCAAGAAAGCAAAAGCTTTCCTGGAAGTCACATCCGTAGCCAACCTTAGGAGAATGGGGTGGAGGAACTGCGATTCCTTCCTGATGCCAGAGCAGGGTCTTCTCTCCCCCAAGTCAAAGGGTCTCCACTGGAGGCTGAACGAATCCCGGCTCTGTCACCATGGGAGGCATGTTACCTTGGTGCTGGACACGTCTCACAATGGATTGCTTTTTGCAATTCAGTTACAATCTCTGGCTGGCTTGCTCAGTGGTTAGAGCGTCGGCCTGTGCACAGGAGGGTCTCAGGTTTGATTCCCAGTCAAGGGGACATGCCTTGGTTGCAATATCCATCCCCAGCTCCTATCTGGGCAAGTGTGGGAGGCAACCAATGGATGTGTTTCTTTCACATCTCTCCCTTTCTCTCTCTCCCCCTCACTGCCTCTCTCCTCCCTTCCATTCCTCCATTCCACTCTTTCTAAAAAAAAAAAGAAGAAGAAGAAGCAGCAATGGAAAACACATATCCTCCACTGAGAATTTTTAAACAAATTGTTACAAAAACAACTCCCACCCCCAGTGTTTGGCAGGTGCATATGCTAAACATGTATTGCTCCGATGTTGGCTCAGCGGCACAGTGACTTTGGGAGGTGGCATAAGTAAGCTGACGGAAAGGAAGGCGGCGGAGGAGGAGGGGCAGGGGGTTGGATCAGACTGGAGCAATGCCCTGGGCGCGCATGCGGTCTGTAGGAAATGGTGACCGGTTTGGCTGTCGCATTCATTTTAGGTTACATTGAGAAACCAGGGGTGCAGAGTGAAGAGCCAGGACAGCTGGGAGGGGAAATAGATGCATGTTCTGTGAAAGCTGGAGGCAGAATTGCTTTTGGAGAAGAAACTTGTTGTTAGCAACATAGTCACTTAATTCTGAAAAGTTGGGCCC
>PVJC01021461.1:0-28209 GCA_004026665.1 Murina feae
CCATCTTGGCTGGGCTAATTTGCATACAGTCACTCTGATTGGCTGGTGGGCGTGGCTTAGGCCGTCCGAAGAAACGGTTAATTTTAATATTACGCTTTTATTAGTTTAGATGGATATAATGTGTTGAATTGTGGCCCACAAATATATGTACACCTGAAATATGACCTCATTTTTAATAAGGGCCTATGCAGATAAAATTAAGGTAAGGATTTTGAGATGAGATCATCTTCTTTTGGGGGTGAGGCCCAAATCCAATGTCAGGGCCTTATGAGAGAAGGGGAAACATACAGACAAACAGAGAAGGCCATGTGAGGTGGAAGCAGATTAGAGTCAGATAGTTATAAGCCAAGGAATGCCAAGAGTTTCTGGCAGCTACCAGGAGTAAGGAGAGAGATATCAGCCAATTCTCCCCTGGGACTTCCAGAGGGAATCAACCTTGCTGATAACCTTGATTTCAGACTTCTGGCCTCCAGACCTGTGACAGAATAAATTTACCAAGTCTGTGGTAATTTATCATGACATTCTTAATAAACTAGTACAATAAAGGCTGTCAAATGAAATATTTTACAGAGTAAGGAGCATGTTCCTTAAAGCAAAGGTTGGCAAACTATAGCCCAACAAGCCAAATGATGATGCCCATTTTTGTAAATAAAGTTTTATTGGAACACAGTTGTACTTAACCATTTATGAATCATCTCTGCTGCTCTTATGCTGCAACAGCAGAGTTGAGTAGTTGTGACCGAGATGTAAGGCCCACAGTGATGAATATATTTACTAATATTTACATATTTTTGGTACAAATACAGATTTACTTAAGAGTGGAACAGTGATAGGGAATAAGGAATTCTGAAGTGATTTATTTGGCCATTGTTAATATATTTGCTTTGAAAATCTGCATGTCTATATTTTGAATTTGCTTAAAGTCACATCTCTCCAATAGAAGCAGAGATATTGATTAAAAGAAGTTCAACAAAAACAACTGATCTATAGGATTTGTATAGCCTCGAGGTAGATTGTTTAGTTCAACCTTCTTATTTTGACTTCCTGGACTTAATGTGAATTGGAAACATTATTAGGTTGGTAGGATTGAGTAAGCAATAACCATACCCCCAGAATAAGAAAAAGAGCTATCTATCATTGTATTGAAGGTCCCGTCTCTCCCAGATGTCCTGGGTGCTTTATATTTGATTAGCAATGAGGATGTAATTGGATGGGTTTTCTCTCTTGATGTGTGAAATTCTCCCAGCTCCTAAATAAGGGATAATAGTAACTGAATTTAAGTAGCTCACAACAATGGCTTATTTATTTACTTTAGTATAGCACATAAAAATACATGATTTCCCTGTTGAGGAAGTCATTCTCAATGATGATTCATGCTTTTCTCCTAACCTTTTTGCCTTTTAAGTTTTCTAGGGAAATAAATATTTAGAAATTTGGTCATTGAACTTCCACATGAACATTTCTGATTGGTTTTGAAAAATATTTCATATCTTTTGAAAATCACTCTTTATACAGGGAAATAATATGGATGTACAGACATTCAGTTACAAAGTTGTTGACCAAAGCACAATGAAAAATGGCAAAAAATCTAAATCTAAATTTGAAAATACAATAGAGAATTGGTTAAATAAGTTATAGTGCTTCCATACTGTGAGCTTATCATCAAATAAAACTTGATAACGTGGAAAGATATTCTTGATATACTTTTAACTTGGGAAAAAGCAGAAAACAATAGTATGCATGATGTAGGACAAGCACATACTCATAAAAACAGAGTTAGGTGGTTTTAATATTTTTGTTTCACTTTTCTCTATTTTCTAATATTTTTTTAAAGACTATATTTGCAATAATAAGAAGAGTTAAACTGAAAATGAGCAGACTGTTTTTTTCAAATATTTTCATTTAGAATTGAAACTTGTTAGTTGATATAAAAATAACTTTTTTTCTTTTGTTTCCCCCAGAAAGTTATCATAGTGTACTTAAATTATTGCTTGTTAGGAAAGTACATTTGGACAAGTCACTTTGTCTTCTGAGCCTTAGTCTCTTTATTTAGAAATGAAAACATTGAATTAATTGAATCTCCGAACTTCTAAGTTCGTGACCACTATGACATTCCAAGTGGTATGATATTCCAAGCAGCCTTTTAGTGGAGCTAACTTACCAAGAATATCTCACTCAAATTAGGGTATGCCTCAGTTGTTGAGGATGACATTAGCTCACCCCCTTTCCCTCCCCGGGCCTTTGGACCCTGGAGAAGGCTCACTGGAGAAGGCGCCCATGCTCTTGCTTACACTAACACAGAAAGCCTATTTCCTCACTGGCTTGGGAACCTTGAGTCAATTTGGCCCTTTTATGAGTGGGGTTTCTTCTTTAATCTCTTTGTCTTGTTCAAGCTCTGGAAATGCAGTTTCTTTTTAATTTATTGGAGAGAGAGAGAGAGAGAGAGAGAGAGAGAGAGAGAGAGAGAGAGAGAGAGAGATAGATAGATTTGTTGCTCTACTAGTTTATGCATTCATCGGTCGCTTTTTGTATGTCCTGACTGGGGATTGATTCCACAACCTTGGCACATTGGGATGATACTCTAACCAACTGAACTACCTGGCCCGGGCACAATATATTTTCTTAGGGAAATAAAATTTACTTTGAAAATTTAATTTGTACTAATTGGCCTCAGGCAAAGAGAGCCTGCAATAAACTTGTCATTTTTATGTTTTGTAGGCATTTGTGAAATGTTTTGTTTTAGAACAACTTACCATTTCTCTGAGAAGTGAGAGCAATAATCAGCTTGGCAAGTACTTTTAGAAAAACTTAAGTCCTAAGTATTATAGTTAGCCTCTATAATTTTGTTGTCTTCACTTGAAATTAATGGGGTCATCCTTTTTTTTCTCTGCCTCACTCTTTCTCAGTGTTCCTACCTGCATCCCAACATTTCCTGGAGCTGCCCAGGATAAAAGGTATTCCCTAATTATACATTGAATTGTTTTACCAATAAGACTTCTTTTCAAGATAGCCATGGTAATTTTTTACCCTGTTCATATCCTGCCCAGTGTTGTCCATATGAAAAAGAAAGGTTTTAAGTTTAAATTAAAGAGCATTGCAGCAAGCCCTCTCTAATGCAAACCTGTTTACTAAAGGCGGGGTCTTTCCAATTATGCTGTATTTTTAAAAATCCTACATAAGTTCTCCTTTTGCTTGAAATTATTATCAGCCAGCCTTGAGAACAGGGTAAACTTTGTGCATTAATATGCTGGGACATCCTTGATGCTGGAGCATGGATATTGAGAAAAATAATTCCTAGGACTGCTCATTAATTCACTGAGTCTTCAAGTACTTAGTGAGTGTTGATCATGGTGCTGTCTGAGCAGCATGGTCAGAGCAGAGTGAGGACTTTGAGGTCTGTGGTGTAGGCACAAAGATGGGAAGGGAGAGAAGGAGAGTCCAAGTGACCCATAGACTATGATGTGTCTGTGTACCTATCTGTCCATACATTCAACAAATATCACTTGAGAGCCTACTAAGTTCCCAGCACTGTTACAGGCATTGGGGATATGGTGTGACTAAGACAGGCAAAGTTACCTGCTTTGTAGAAGGTAGAGCTTATAATATGTGTAGTGAGAGAGACAGATAGGCCATGAGTAGATAAATACTATAATTTTACGTGAGGAAAGAAAATACTATGAAGAAAAATGCATATGGTACGGGGAAGGAGGCTAATGGGGATGTTCAGGTAGGCTCTGTGAAGAGGTGGCCTAAAGAGGCACTGGAGTGGGGTAAAAGTGCAGGGGAAAGAGCACTGGACCCAGAGTCATGCAGCATTCTCAATTTAACTCTGCTACTCACAGTGCCGCATGTATCGAGTCCCTCAGTGTCCCTCCCTCACCCTCATGCAATGATGTATGTGACTGTACCATTCAAGTGTACAGTGGAACCTCAGTTCTCGAACTCAGCTCATTCTAGAGGGTTGTTTGAGAAGCGATTTGCTTGAAAACCGAATCATCTTTTCCCATTAGAAATAATGTAAATTGAATTCATCCATTCTAGACCACCAAATGATTCTCTGTTTTAACCTTTCTTATATATAGTACATGTTTAATGTATTGTTTAATCTATAAATAAGCACTTCTTTTCTAAAATTTATTGAGCCACCTCTTACCAGCTTTAAAGGAATCACGTTCAGCACTCATTCCAGGGGTGTCTTTCAGGTCAGCATGCAGCATCTTTGCTTGTTCACTTATCACTGCCCCCCAAATGCTGTCACTGGCTGCTTTTCCTTTATCCAAATCAACACATTTTCCCACCTCTTCAACTGCTGTGACCATTGCTGCTTTCACATCCTTAGCAGCATCAGCACTCCTGATGGCCTCTTTAAGTTTTAAAATTGTGCTAATTATTTATTTCCCCAGCAACAAAAGCATTCTCTCCTTCGTTGCCTGAGAGATGCTTTTTGTCACGCTGAGGTATTAGCATGAAAGGGTTGTCAGTTCAACAACTGAAATTTGGTTCCACAATGGAGACATGACATTTTTTTCTGTGAACAACTTGATCAAGAACCGAATTGTTGAAGATGGGAGACGTTTGAGAAATGAGGTTTGATTGTACACAGTAGTATTAATAACATTAAGACCTGTTGCATGATTTGCATTTAAAATACCTTTGGAAGAATTGTGTGTGGGAAGCATTTTTAGTTTTTGCTATTAGTTCATATCTGTAGGCAGTCAAGTCCAGCCTTTCTAGAGTTTCCCAAATCTCCAAGGAGAATTCTTCAAAACACTGAGAATGAAGAAAAGGAGGCTGCACTTCATCTTTTTCCTGGATGGAGTGTGTTAGTGTGTGCATGTGGGGTCTTCCTAATGAGACAGAAACAACCATCAGTTCTCCAATTCACAATAAACCAGTTTATTTAATACAACGCATTCTGTACTGTGTTTGGCACAGGAGGCAACAAGGCAGGCACATTCACACGTAACAGGTACACGTGGGGAGCTGTCGAAGCAAATCATTGCACTTCTTCACAAACTTTAGTCACAATGCACACGCGATTACCTCTACAAAAGAAAGATGAGCACCCTTGTTCACCAAGGAGGCAGAAGATATTTACATGTTCCTCAGTCCGGTTCTTTCGGGTCTCCGTGGCCCTGTCAGTCTGGCAGCGTGTTTGTAAGGCAGCTGAGACTGCCTTTCACAAGAGACATGAGTCTGATTCCTAAGCACCAAGGCTTCTTCTGAGGGGCTGAGAGGGAGTGAAGTCTACAGTGCCAGTCACTCAGCATAAAATAGCATTTTCCAAAACAATTGCAGCAAGTACATGGGGGCAGGGCTCGATGGTCTAACAATATAGGAAGCATTTATTTTTCCCTGACACATGCTTCTTGCTCATTTCTTTAATGACTTACATTCACTCTTCTCCTGCCTTTGCGCCTTTGGGTTTCATCATTATAGATAGAGAGCTTTGTTCTTACTTCTACATTGATATGACATTATTTAAAATGATGCTAAGACGCAATGGTGAAACCAAGGAGGTTAAGTGAGAGAATATATCACATTCTTTTGTCTTGACTTCTGATTTATGCTTTCGCAGTGGATTGTCAGCTTTCCATCTACATAATGGAGGCTGCATGTTGTGTGTAGCACAGCCAGTGTTTGAGGTGCCCAGACTCCAATTCCAGTTAACTAGCTGGGAAGTAAGACACTTCCTACTTTTGGAACCTCAGTTTTCACACCTCCACATTGACGATGTTGGTTTAGAATCCAGACGTGAGATAATGTCTAGATCTGTGAAGTACTGCTGTGTCCTGTGTAAGTGATGCTGCATTGGGATGTTGCAATATTTTTGTTCTGTGTCCTGGGATAATTTCAGTGCTACTGGTCATGCTTGATGATTGGATCTAAACCCATCAATAAACCCCTCCCAGGCTTTTGGCTGTCAGGCTGCTTCTCCGAATAGTAAGGGCTCAGTTCTGTATCTTAAAATGTGGTTGAAGAGCCTTTCTGACATGGAGACCAATTATTTTAAGTCTTGCAAAGCGGTCTATATTTCAGATTTTGAAGAGAAACCTCCCCTCCTTTTTGTATGCCAATGACTAAACCTTTCTCCCATTATCTACCAATTTTCCTTCCCCACCTCCCTAGCTAACAATATTGTGAGGGTGGCCGGTCCCCCACAACTGGTTTTGCTGGGAACATGTTTATAATGAAATGGGGCCTGCTGGCAAGTCCCTTCTGCTTATGTTTATGGACTTATGTCTTCGGTGTCTGGAAAAGAGCCAGAGAATGGAGGTGTACTTTGTTTCCAGGCTACATACATGCAATTTTGTGTGAATACAAAAGAACATCTGAACATGGACCTGACTCCTTTAAAACCAAATGTAGCTTATCCAGTGTAGAGAAACAAACTCATTTAGATGACTTAAGGAGAACAAAAATCAGAGGTATACCCTGGCCTTTTAAGCATAATATAGAAAATGAAATGCCCAAGTTGAGTTTCAAACATTTATGGTCCAGCAATGCCTTACTAAACCTATAAGATATTTACTATAGCAAGGGAAGTAGATTTGGTCCTTTATGATCTAATTTTGATATACTCTACACAGAATAGAAAACAATGGCCACTTATTGTGTATAAGAAATTAAGTACATTTTTTCCTAGCATTGCCTTCCAAAGGATTTAATTGAATACACTTAGGAATGATTTCTATCAGAAAAACTTCTAATTTGCAAACAAAGCTTGTTTTGTTGCTCACCAGGGTGTCTGATTTCTAAGTACTCAGTAAGGAAGGGCTTCACTTACAACCAGTGTTGAGGGAGAAGGAATGTTGTACTGGCCAAATGTTTTTGGTAGTTTTTATCTTCAGGATTTAGCCTTACACTAGTTTAGCTAAGTGCAAGGTATTGCATGACACCTTCCTCTGAAAGTTTTCCCAGTGGTATTCTTATTTAGGGGTGCTTCTTGCCCATTTGGAACTTTTCTGAGGGCAAATACTGGTAAAGCCCAGCAGAGTGCATACTCAGACCCTGGGAATGAGGCATACTTATCTGAGTATCTTTTGATGGGGTAGAAACATTTGAACTACAGAACCGCTGTAGGTGTGGTGTGGCCAGGTAAACATATGGGATGTCTTATTTTTCCTCTGCTCCTTTACAGGCACTAATTTCTTCTTGATGCCTGTAAATTTTGTGTTGTGTCAGAAATATGAAAAGCAAGTGCCCAGGGAAAAGTAGAGACGTAGAGAAATTGGTGATGGACTATAGGATATGAAATAAGATCAGCCAAACATTGTTTCAATTGGCAGTTAAATACAAATGTTTACCTGGAAAGTCACCCTTAGAAATTAGACAAGCCATGGCTCGTACTCTCCTAAGGTGCTGAGGAGTATGTTGAGAGGTTCATAAGAGTCACATGTTAGGGAATATTTTGAACACTTCAGGGTCCTTAGCCTCGGGACCCAACAATATACTAAAAATTAGTAGAACCAAAGTAGAAATGCTTCCTTGGAAGGAGGGTGTACTTGGGAATTCTTCCAAAACCGCTGATAGCATCTCCTGTTTGGTACTCACTGACTCAGAAATTGATTTGCTGTTTAAAACATTTCAGCTGGTTGACATCAACTTAGTAACTTGAAATTGGCTATGGTGAGAGTATTTACACCACAGAAATTGGCAAGTGCTACCATCAGGACTTCATCATTCTTTAGAGCCTATTGTTGAACATTTATCAGTACATCAAAGAGCTAAAATTGCCTCTCAGTCTCACAGAAGGGAAATTAAAGGAGCCCTTTACTATCTATGATGATTAAAGGCTCTGTATGTGCACAGCTATGGAAGGCCAAAACTTCTTTAGGATGGAGGCACTTTAGTCAATAGGGGTTGCAGGCAATCAGTGCCAACTGACCTCTCATATACCCAGTTGATCTTAAGAATTTTAGCTTCTTGAATTTCTTTTTTTAAAAAAAAGTCGGTTTCATTTTAACATGGGGACATTTGTATTTGGAGTATTACC
Organism: Murina feae; assembly: GCA_004026665.1. Classification (NCBI taxonomy): domain Eukaryota; kingdom Metazoa; phylum Chordata; class Mammalia; order Chiroptera; family Vespertilionidae; genus Murina; species Murina feae. The sequence continues at coordinate 7,997 of PVJC01021461.1, forward strand.
TGGAGGTTGAGAAATCAGACACCTTTAGTAACATTTTAAGCTCTGGAAATGATATCAAAGCAGAATCTGAATGATTAATTTAACTTTCCTGCTTCTCTATCTATTTGTAAAGATAAGTTACCTGAGATCTGCTTCTTAGTTTGAAATATAAAGAGCTGGACTAGGGATAAAGTGTATTAAAGCTATGGCTCTCCACTCTATCTTCAGGCTTGCATCCATTCTGACAAATTAGCCAGTTAATATTTGTTACAAATTGGTGACTGGTCACTTCAACCAAATCAGTTGAATGATTGAGTCAGTAAGACTATGTCTGTGTTGCCATGTATCCTGATAACTTCAAGGAGCAGATCTGCTACTTGCATAAGGAGTGATAAGCTTTCAGCTACTTTGGTGATAATGATGTATATGACTTTGCTATATATTGTTTGTTCCCAAATGATGGCCACCTAGAATCACCTGGGATTTGTAAACTGGTTTATCCCAGGACATAGAGTCAATCAAAAGTGTGGGAAGCAAGAACCATACATTAAAGAGCTTCTTATGTCATCCAACTTTGTTTGCTGGTGGATCAGCAGTATAATCCAGGTCCTAACCCTATAACCCATTGTGGTCTTAAATTGCAGTCAATTATTCTATGACAGGCTCTTTACTGTGATTTACAATGTAATCAACAAGAGAATGAGCATCATTACGGATTAAAACATCTATTCAAACACATATATCTTGAATAATTCATTACAATAAAAAGACATTTTAAGAAATACTGCATAATACAATAATAATGTTCTAAAATTTGCTGTGGTAAAGCAGAGTGTGAAAGAGGCATCTTTAGTCATTTTGGTCCTTGGTGTCTACTGACCTGTGGCCTTGATTAATTGGGCCATAGATCCAAGACAGGTCTATCAGGTGGCCCCGGGGGCTCTAGGTCCCCAATGCTTAGATACTCCATCGGGGGTTTCCAGCCATACACTCATAGCCCCAACACTCTATGAAATAAAAAAGAACAGTTCTGCACATTCAGGGAGAAGTAGAGGCCGAACAGATATGTTTGCCTGGCACATTCACACAATTAGGGGAAGAAAGGTTTAGAGATCTAGAACTATACAGAAAACTGCTCATTCTGTCATTTTGCACATGAAGACCCAGCCCAAATTATTCATTATTATTTGCACATCTTAGCGTATTGAACTAAACATAGTAATACAAAGTCTGCTGTTGAAATTGCTCACAACATGGAAGGCATTGACAAAGGTATTTCTTACCTCAAGGGGTCTCAGCTGAGAAATACCTAACCATTCTCAGTACTCAACTTTAAAATTATGCATACATATCACTAAACAAGATTTTATTAAGATGAATAGATTATTGAAGATTCCAGCTATCAACTGTGACCCATCAGTAACTGAACTGTGATTTATCAGAATCATAATTTACCAAGAAGGTTTCCTCTCATTTTAGGCATAATGTATGTTATTATCAGTAGACTTTGTATAGCTAATAAGAATCCCCATTATTGTTTTGCATTGAGAAATAAATAATTTGGGGTATCTTTTTTCTCCTTTACAGTTTTTGTAACTTATTTTCTGTGCCTTGTGAACCCAGTCCAAAATCATTTTCCCTTTGAGCCCATTTTCACTGGATGCTAATAAGGCCAAGAAATACCAGATGAGGAGGTATAATTGCTTCACTGATTATCTATGCAATCTTGGGGAAGTCACTTAGCTTCTCTGATCCTCCATTTCTTATTTGTAACATCAGGAATTAGGACTAGAGATGCTCAAAGGCTCTTCCAATTTCAGTGTCCTAGGGTTCTACAATTCTCGTCCTGCTTCCTTGGGCCTCACGTCAACATCTCTGTGCCGTGTAAGAGTGTTTAATAATTAGTATCTTGCCCAAAGTCAGAAGAAATGCTCTTCCATTCCTTGGCTTCCCCACCAAATAGGTTAGTCCTGGCATTCACATTCATGGATGACTGGAGGCTCAGGCACAAGGAGGCTGAGGCAGCCTCTTTCTTTGCACATTCTGCAGGTAGCCCCATGGTCAGGTGCCTGATATCAAAGTCACAGACAGATGGCACAGTGGTCACAGTCAGCACTGCTAGGCACATGATACTACTAAGCAAAGTACATTTACAAAGGTTAAGTACATTTAAGACACAGAAGCAAAGGAAGAGGAACCATAGATGTTTAATTATCAGATATGAAAAAGATTTTCTGGGTGTGGGAGGCATTCTTGACATCACATTTTAACTCTGTCTCCCTTGGAACTACATGTCTGTGCATGACATTCAGAGCAACCATGAAAAGTTGAGGGACTAGCATTAAGCAGATTGCCAAATGTCCCTGGGCCTTTCTTACCTCTGCAACTAAATTGGTCATTTGTACTGGTATCATGTGTTGGGGGTTTTATGGTGAAATTTATTCCAGTTGTTGAGGGTGGACTCCGTTGTGAATATTGGTAAAGAAGAAAGGTTCTGACAAAAGGATGCATTTAACCTAGAACCAATAAAGCAAGGCCAATGAAAAAGCCAAGAGTTTGTATCTGTAGCTGAATCATGAGGGGGGACCCAACTGATCCAGCTACTGGTCCTGCCTTCCCAGTTCACTGCTCTTGACCACACAGGAAGTTCCGGTTACTGGCACCACTGCCTTCCATATCAGGACTTATGGGATTCACCAACTCTTTTGGTCATGACAGTGGTTATATAGGTTTAATCTTTGAAACAGTCTTTAAAAACAAAAAGAGATTTTGTATAATGAGCTAGAGGTTGTTTTTCTCTATGCTGGAACTGTAGGTCAAGGGCATAGCTAACAATAAAAATAACTCTAAAAACTGCCATATATTGAGTGCATACTACAAGCTGAAAACTGGGATAAATGCTTTACCTACATATTGCATCTGATTTTTGCAATAGAAGGAAAGTAGGCTGTATATAAAATTTATAAATTATAAGAATGGTGGTTAACCACTGAGGGAGGGCTTAGGCTTTTCCTCAGGGATTTTTAAAGAAAGGGAAGAGTGATCTTTTTGGCTCAGGAAGTCCTGCCTAGAAACAGGATATAAGCCTGGTCTCTAAGCTCTTCTGGTTCTGGGGCACAAGTCTATTTCTTCAATATTTTGAGTTCTTGTGAAGGTGAAAGATGAAATGATGTTAGAAGATAGAAAAGTTCTCCCACTCTAGATTAAGATGGAGCTAAGAGTGAAATGAGATTTAAAAACCCCCAGTAAACACTTGGCTTTATGATGAGATCTAATTTAAATGTTCCACCATAGATCACTTAACTGGTTTTAGGGATTCTGGTTCTTTGCTTTTTTAACTTGTCTGGTTCAAAGTGTCTACATATTTGTATTTAGTGAAATTTAATGGGCACATTGGGATTAAAACTCTGGAGTCAAAATCTGGCCTGTGCAATATTGGCATTAATATCACTTAGCTCTAACCTAATGAACTAAGTGCTTAGGAGGAGCCAACTAAACATTTTGTCAGTTATCAATCTCTCAGTGATCCTGACAGAGCCCAGCATGAGAACTGTAGTAGCATCCTCTTCAGAGTGATAGGGAACAAGCATGGTTTTGCTAGGCATCAAATTATACCATTGAATTTAGAAATTTAAAACTTAGAAATTTATAATTATTTCAAATATCAATCTGTTTTAGTGTTTTCCATTTTGAAATATCTATTCCTATTTCTCCCCATGTATTTGGATGATTGCAATCAATCAGTGTTGTAAGATGTCACAATTGGCAACATATTTGAACCTGTATGGTTTTTCTTTAATTAATTAATATCTGAGTCTATGTAGGCTTCTCTTATTAGTTTTATTTAAAAAAAAATTGGAATAAGACAGCTCCCATTCAGAACCAGGCAGACCATGAGCATAAGGAATATGTCTTTCCAAATTGTATTTGATTTAATTTTAGGCATGATTGTACTTTCCCAAAGGGGGCAGGTAGTGAGCTGATCGACTACTGAACTTCAGCAATTCTTTTCAACAGTATTTGGGACATTGCAAGAAATCTAAATGAGATTTCCGGAAAAGAACAGGCTACCCCACCCAAATGTATTATAAATATGCTTGACTGGCATTTGGAAAGAAGAAAGAAATTCTTATTAAAATTTAACATCAACTTGGCCAGACTTTGGGCTGAACTGGAAGAACAAAATGCTGCCCAGTGAAAAGCCACAGATGGAAGTGATGTGATTTCTACTTCTAAGGCTGAAATAATGAAAAAGAGAACGGCCCACTAATTTCTTCATGGCAAGTTCCAAGAGTTATTTAGTACCAGATGTTGCCACTGCACAATGGCTTTTCATTTTGAAATACTTAGTTTGTAGATGTGTAGATCTGATTTCAGTGGGAAGGGGGACTATCCAGTGTCTACAATTGTCTTGAAGAGAGAAAATGATTCTGGAGCAGTGCTGGTGGACACAGTGATGGTGAAGTTGACCTCACCTGAGCACTATTCAAATGGGGGCCTGGCCAACCTTGAAGCTTCTTCTTTGCTCAAATCTTGCTCTCAAAGGCTCTGAATGGGCAACATGGTTACAACACTTTAAGGTTTACGGGATCCATGAAAACTTCTAAGCATTCTTCTTTCTCGATGTTCCAGACTTTTAAGTTGACTCATTGCTTCTATATTCTGAGAGCATTCTCAGCCCAGTGCTTGAATTGGGATTGTGAGAGGCACTAAACCCAGGCTGGAATGCCCTTGCAGATATGGCAATAGAATGATTTGCCATAATAGCACTCATGACAAGTGGCCATGCCACCCAAGACAGGCTTTCTCTGTAATAGTAAAAGATGCACTGCATTATATGACACTCACCACAGAGGGACCACTCTCTTGTAGAAAGACTGTTTCGATAGTGAGAACTTCATAAGAGGCATTTCTTATCAAAGTAATCATAACAAGATCCATCATGATTTGCTCAGTTTGTCATGAAACATCAAAGTTACCCAGAGCCTTGAACACATCAAATACAGATGCAACATATGCAAGCAAAACGAATTCACTATGATTCCTAGCAAATTATTATACTCCATGAGCAGTGGGGAAAAGGAGAGACATAGAGATAGAGGGAGATGGGGAAAGAGGGAGATAGAGATGGAGATATGAGATATACATAACAATTTTTTTATGTTTCCATGTTGAAGAGTCTGATCCCACACAGGAAAAAATGAAATCCTGCCCAAGTTGACCAGAAGCCTCTCATTATGAGCACTATATGTTGAGCAAAGCTGCAGAAATTCCATCTCCGGTCCTCATAAAAATGGGAGGCAGTTTATTATTAAAATACAAACATGAAAATACGTCACACCATTTGTTAGCAGCATGGTTCCAAATGCAACATTCCATTTATCATTCAAGTTTTAATCATGTGGCTTCAATGCATCTGTCCTGCTAAGACCCTTAAGAAAGCAGTGCAACAGAGGGAGAGGAGACATCTTTCCTTTTAAATGGCAGACAGTCCTTATAACAAATTCTCTAGGGTTCTATTCTGATGACTATTCAATTTGATTTGGGGCACTTTTTAAACCACCATTTGGCACTTTCTGTTTGGAGTTCTTAGGCACAGTGTGACAGAGTCAGCTTGGTGAGCCCTTCCCCATGCATTCGGTACAGCAGCTGAAACTCAGCAGGCAGCTGGTGGGACTCCTGCCACTTGGTGGTAAATTTGGTTCCTTTTTTGTCATAGTAATGGTATGGAAGATCTTCCCTTGTGTTGGGGTCAAATCCAAAAGGCCAAAATCCATACAAGTGGATCTCTTCACATATTGCTGATGCAAGCGTGTACATAAGAATACCTGTGCTCAGCCGTTTGGGTGACAAATGTTTGTTTTTCCAGTACCTGTGAACAATAAGTGTAGGTGGATTCAGTGGCCAGAGCTGAAAGTTTCGGTCAGAGGTCATTTGACTGAGCAGGGAGGTCAGGCAACTTTGACAGTACTTGCTTTGAAGCTATCTTTTAGACCATAAAACGCCTCTGGGCAGGACTAGCTACATAAATTGTGAGACCAGGAGGAAAATGAAAATGTAGGTCCTCATTGTAAAAATGTATTGAGAATTTCAAGAGTGCAGTAGCAGATTATTAAACCAGGTGCCGGGCCCTTCTAAAAACGGGCTTCTGTGTGAACCACAAGGCTGCACCTGGTGGAAGCCCACCCTGCCTCTGGGTTGGCCTAGACTCTAGGACTCTGACTGAGTGGTCAGACACCACAGAGGCCCACCTGTGAGAGTGACTAGGCTTCTCATACACAAGGGGACCTTGGGAGTAGGAGGTTGTTTACTCTAAAGGGATCTCTTATGTCACTTCCTTTCCCAAACTTAGAGTTTAAATCTTTCTTTTTGGGTTTGGCAAGATTTTAATACTCTCTTATAAAAAATCATATTCTCTGCTCCTTTGTTTTCTAACTAGAGCTTTCCAAGTCCTTCTTTAGCATGTCAGGACCCAAAAAAAGTATTTATACACTTTCTGAACTTAAAAAAGCTAAATTATGGTTCTTGTTACTTCCATGTTTAGATAGTATCCTGAAGCTTTTCTTCCTACAATGCCAAATATTTGAGACCGCTGTGTGTGTGTGTGTGTGTGTGTTTATATCATTGCTGTGTAGCAGAATCAAATTGTTCATGAATCAGTTTCTATGGACTGTATTTCATTCAAGTTTTCATTGAATCAGTGTGTCTGAGTCAAGCCTGAGTGGCTGTGGGACACTATGGCTAGTTCTCTGGAACTTCTGAAAGGTGGGGCAGGGCAGACATAAAAGCCAGTTTCCTGAAGTTTCTGAGCATATACAGTTCCTTCTCCACTACTTGAAAGCTTTGCAGATAATCCTTTACCATACCAGTTGAAATGTAAATGTTCAATCTTGGTTTTAATATTCTAACTTATACAAGTTAGAATGACTAGTGACAATTCTTTTGGTACTGCAGAATTTAAATAGAGCCAAGAGAGGAGCAAAGTGATGAGGTCAAAAGATCACAGGAAAGGCCAGCTTCTCATTCTGGTTCTGCCCGCTTTTTGGACAGTTACATTGGGTAAATAACTCGTGTTCTTTGTACCTTGGTTAATTCATCTTTAAACTTAGAATTTGGGCTGCATTACCTCTTGTGTGGGCTGCAAAACCATACAACCTGAAAAACTGGAACAGTCCTTGTAATTATTAATAATGTCCTCTTTCTCTCAAATAAAATGTTCTAGTTTGAACTTTAAGTGATGGTGTCACCCTACCTGTTAGATACATACCAATTTATTAGATGATGATTCTTCCTTCTATGAGAGGTGAGCTAAACAGATCTTAAATTTGGAAAACTTTAGGGGAGTGCAGGACGGGAAAATATACTGTGAGATAAAAGTCTTTGGAATTTCCTGTTTTCACCAGGCCTCCCAGAACTCACTGTAACTTGTAGTAATATCTGGACAACATGTTAGTACATTTGGGCTACTTGCATATGGGTAAATTAGAGTTGAGTAAATTTCCTCAGATGATTTAAAGAAAAAAAAAAACAACTACAATTAATAACTTCAGGAAACTGGCTTTTATGTCTGCCCTGCCCCACCTTTCAGAAGTTCCAGAGAACTAGCCATAGTGTCCCACAGCCACTCAGGCTTGACTCAGACACACTGATTCAATGAAAACTTGAATGAAATACAGTCCATAGAAACTGATTCATGGACAATTTAATTCTGCTACACAGCCAATGATATAAACACACACACACACACACACACACACACACACACACACACACACAGCACAGCGGTCTCAAATATTTGGCATTATAGGAAGAAAACCTACAACTACAAATAAACTGCCCCTGGATTAGTGGTTTCCAATTCTGATTGCATGTTAGAATCACCTGGGGAGTTATTAAGACATACCAGGTACCTGCCCCTACCCTCCTCCTCCGCCAAACCAATTAGAAAAGAATCTCTTGAAGTAGAGCCTAGGCAACAGTATTTTTAAAAGTTATCCAAATGATTCCAATGGATAGCCAGAGTTAAGAGTTATCAGACTAGATAAAAATACTGCACTTCTGGTCAATCTGTCTATCAAATTACAAGGGAACAAGGTGCCCATAAAATACTATTCACATATTTTGTCATTCAAATCCAAAATTACAAAGGCAGATTATGCAATTTATGATTTATCTATGTGTTCATCTATTTTGGACATTTATAAAACACCCAAATATCAAATAAAAAAGTCTTTTAAGTCAATTGCATCTTTAAAAAAATACTTGATTTGTCTAATTTTGCAGTTGGCATTACTAGGCCATAGCTACCCATTTAAAGAAAATTCTTGATCTGTGATGATTCGTGACTGCTTGGGGGACTTACCACTAAGGTAAGAGAATAGAGACAGTAGAATGATGAACCACCAATCCCCCCATTTGGCACTTAGTGACCAACTAGGGGTAGGAGATTGAACTTCTTACCTACAATGATTCATTCATTCATTACAAATCACAGGAGTTTGCCCTAAAATACTAAGCTAACCACAACAATGAACTAATCCAGTAGTTTCCACCCCCAAGAGATTACAATATTGATTTGCCATCTGATGGGGTATGAGTTAAAGGCAATAAAATATACACACCTGTTGACATGTTGCATTATATTCCCAGGCCAAGCCAATTGGACTTTTAACTGACCTCTGTGTTCAACAAAAAAGTCAACTAATGTCCTGGTAACAGTTGCTGAAGTGTGGAAGAAAAATGCAGGGATCCAAAGAATGGCCCCATCAAGCTTTTTTAAACTGAGGAAAAAGTTGTTACGGTCCTGAATGGTCAAAAGATTGTTGTAATATTTTTCCAGGATGCTGGGGTTGAAGGTGGTAAGGTTGGTTTTCCTTCCAACATCTCTTTGGAAAGCCTCCGTAGGGGCGAAATTGCAACGGAAAACAAAATCTGACTTATCTATTTCTTGTCCACACCGGCTCCCTGTCAGGATCCCACTATTTCCAACCACAGCACAGACATTATAATGCTTATTCACAATGGGTGACACATCTGGAAGCAGTGATCGGAAGTTATTGCTAATAGAGAAAACATATTTATGGTTGGAATAATCATAGTGCATCAGTTGTCCGATCCGAACACTATTCTTGGTCAAAGAAAAATTTTTTATTACATCGACATGCTGAAGAATTTCTTGCCTAAAATAAAAAGAAATTCATTAAATACATCCCATTCAAAATTGATTTTCCATCTTATGTTTTACGCTTCCATTTTATTCAGACAAGAATCATAGGCACATTGAATCCAAGAAAGATTATACATTCATAATAATTGTGGTCTTTGAGGGGAGACTGTTTCAGAACCTCCAGACACGTTAATCTCTCAGTCAATTTATGAATGTAATCCTTCGGGGCTTGTAAGTGTTATAAGTTACAGTTTTAGCTGCTGTTCTTTGGTTTTCTGCTTTACATGAAGAGTATGTTTGATTAAGGGAAGGCACAGGTTAAACTATTTCAGAAAGACAGAGAGACAATTGACACAGGCCACAAGGAGCTCACATTAATGCACACACATTGGTGACTTAGAGTTTGTAACTAAAGACTACTTGTTTGCTGTTGGACTGGTAACAGTTGCTGAAGTGTGGAAGAAAAATGCAGGGAATATTAAATATCACTGGTGTACAAATAAGAGCCAACTGGATATGAGTCAGTATAGTATTATCTATTATTAAAATATGAAAATGGTGATGGAAGTGGGTGTAGTTGAATATTTAATAGAAATGAGATGATAATCTCATTAAGGTCCTTTGAGTAATGAAACAGGAATATTTTTCTACTTGATTATGTAGAAACACAATTTAGTTGGAGATACCTAATACTCAGAAGAAGAGGCTATTGCAAATCTTGGAAAAGTGTGTATATTCTAAGAATTCAGGGAATAAACAAGGTGAAGGTGATACTTAGTACTAATTTCAGGTTGCTTTCATGTTGAGCTTTTAGTAAAATTAAGCATCTCTTAAAGTCCCAGCTATTTAAAATATTTAAGAGAGCTGAGTAACATGTTACTTTGCTATAAGATTCTCCAATTCTAAGAAATCACATTGAATTTTCTTTGTCTTTTGCATTAAAAAAAGCAAGATTGAAACTAAATGCTTTGTGTATCATTACTTTACCTAGAATTTTATTTAAAAAATTACTTAATTTGTCAAAGTACAGAGCAACATAAACTGAAAGTTTAATACAAAACTTCCAAAGTTATCAATATTGCTCTTTACAAGTTGTTACAAAGGTAAAAGTAAGTTTAAAATGATGCTGGAAAAATTAAAGATTACCTAATGCATGGATTGAAAGGAGGGAAGATTTGAGAAAGAGATATTTTTCTGGCTGGTCATTTGGGTCACATGGCCTAGTTGTGTGAAGCATGTTTTTATTGAATTAAAAATATGTTTTGGGAAAAGGAATAATGTATCCTACTCATTAAAGTTTTCTATAAAATTAATATTGTATTAAAAACCCAATGGTTAAAAAAAGGCACTTCCTGGGTTTTAGAATTAATTTTTGTCATAGGTTAATTTTTAATTAAAGTATTTTAAAAGTTTTAATCATGATCACATGATTATGCCAAAAAATGTATGTTAACTTTTAAAGTAAATAACATTTTCACAACACCATGGATATCTATTAAATTTGCTTTAAATCTGTCAATAAATTAAAAAAGAGTGAGGCAATAACCAGAAATGCTCTGACCAAAACACAATCCCCTAAATAGACTGGTAAAATAAGAATTTAAAATAAGTGCTCCCACCCCTAATGAATACTCTAGATGGCCTACATTTAGCAGCATAATAATCGCACCAAGAGGAGAGAAGTAATCATTTATCTGGGGTTGCTAAAAGTAGACCAGAGTCAATGAGGAGAATAAATACATTTGAAAAAATCTAACCCTCCCCACCTCAAAAACAAAAACAATATAAAGCCAAAATCTCAACTGCTAACACTATAGCACATCAACTCCTTCATCTATAAAGGAGGCTGCTACAAGACAACACATAAGGATGCTATTCAGTAGCTTTTATTAAAATATTTTAGTATTTTAATATATTAAAAACTGTCAAAGCTTAATAGAAACAAGTAGACAAGATTTTCATAGTAATCTGACAGGGATGAATTATAGTATTTTCTGGTTGTTTCACTGAGACAATATTATTTTATTTAAACATTTTTTTTTCAGTAAGGGAATAAAAACACATTTACAATTAACTTAAAGAAATAGATGGCTCTGGCAGCCATGCATGTAAACTATAAATCATGGTGCTCAACTAAGCCCAAATTATGGAAGATAATGGAAATACCTTTTTTTCTCCCACTCAAATTGGCCTTCCTGATGTTTTCTTATTATGAGAGGGCACTGCATACATAAAAAAGGGTTTCCAATCAGCCTTCGTACACTCAGGCCAGGAAGGCAATGCAAATACAGCACATCTCAGGGTGGGGGACAGAATTTTTTTTGTTTATTTTGTTTTGTTTTCCTTTTTGAGCTCCAGAATTCAAAAATACCTTTTGGACCTTTTCCCCCTAGCCTACCTTTGATGTAAAAACGCTGTCCGATTCAATGTCCACTTAGAAGGTTTGTCTTGAAGATCGTGGGCCAGAGAATTCGTAATGGGCACAAATGACGGATTTAGAAACTTCAGCGCAAATTGTGACCTGGAGAGGAAGGAGTACGAGTACAGATAGACACGCTGGCCTCAGCTGGGGAAGCCAAGGGAGCCATTAACGCCCCGCCAGATGGGGGCGGGGGAGAGGGGGGGGGAGGGGCTGGCGCACACACGGGCTCCATCCCAACACAGGGCCCCCTCTCATTTGGTTCACTCTCTGCTCCCCACACACACCGGAAGGGAGAAAAAGAACTAGGGAAATCCGTTTCCATTGTCCATCCCTCTGGGTCCGGGAGAGACCATAAAATGGCCGTCTGGCGGAGAGAGCAGGGGCGGCGCGGGCGCAAGGCTGGAACCTGATGTCGGTGAGGACCAGGCGTCAGCACCGCGGACAGCGCCGCGCCACGCTGGTGGCTGCCCTGGCAAATTGATTTTTAGGGAAAGGGCTGAGGACTCCGGAGACCTAGGGGAAGGCTCGGGGTGGCTGTTGCCTTAACCTCTTCCTTCCCAAGTTTAGGTCTGACTTCACTCCCAGTTTCTGACTCGGGACCCCAGAAGCTTCTCTAGGGTTTGCACTTCTGGCCCTGCTTGGACCACACAGTGGCAGCTGGTATTTGCTACCCACCCAACAGGAGGCCTTGCTGTGAGAACTTCTAGGGGGTCAAAGGTAGGGAAAGGGGGTCCCCATGAGTTGTGTCAAGCTGCGCCTGGAGCCTGCCCCTGCCCAGTCCAGCCAGGCTCCAGGCTGTGGTTAGACCTGGGGCGAGGGTAGGAGGCCCTTAGGAGGGCGGGGAAATTGCAGAAATCCCGGGAAAGGCGGGGGGTGGGGGGTGGGGCACCAGCGGGAAGGGTGGCAGCCTGGGTTAAAGGATCAAGGTAAAAATACCCCAGGGGCTTGGTAAGAGCAGACTCGCACATTTGATGGTATATGGGGGGTGAGCGATGGGAGTGGAGGAGGTTACTAGGGGAGTGCGGCGCCTGCGCCATTAAATCGCCTCTGGACTGCCCAGAGCCCAGCCTCGGAGTCTGTGGACAGGGCCCAGGGAAGGCACTCACCTCACCCACGTCCATCTCCCTGTTCACCTCCCCTTGCCCCCAATCACGAAGAAATGCAATCACATCCATAGAGGTTAGAGGCTTGGGGTTAAAAAACAAAAGGGAGGAGGCAGAATGGAAGAGAGGAGTGGAAGGACCACGCAGTTTATCTTGCCCAAAGTAGCACAGACAAACCCAAACACCCACCTCATTGCCCTTCCCCTCCCCCATATACCAGATGCCCGAGGGCACTCAGAGGCCCTCACTCACCGGAATCCCGCGTGGAGCATGTACATTCGGGGCGCCCCCGGGCTGGCGTACTTGGAAGTGGTGAAGATGTTCTCCTTTTTCAGGGATACATAGCTGATAAGCGATAAAATCAGCAGGGCAACACTGAGCATGACCAGCCCCAGCACACTGGCGACCCGGGCCATTTTGCAATTTCTCATCCCGGGCAGGGCTGGGCTCAGGAACAGCGGGGAAATCGGTCCATTGAGCAGCCAGCAGCTCGCTGGCGTGTCAGGCGTGTGTGTTCTCGCGCGCGTGTCAGCGTGTGTGGCGGGGGCTGGAGGGGGGGAGGGGACCGGGTCGGGGAGCCACAGAGGCAGGAGGAGGTGTGGGGGTGGGCCAGGGCCCCAGAGAGAAATGGGACCCTCAAGGCTGGGGTGAGCGGGCGGGGAAGCTGAGCAGGAAGATGGAGGGTCTGCGCTGCGGCGCCGATAGGGAGGATAGGGAGTGCGCGGCGCTGTGCGTCTGGGGCTGCGGGCTCAAGCTCCCCCGCGCGTTTCCAGCGAGGCTGCCATCTCCTCCACCGCCTGCAAGATAAATGTGATTGGAATAATGTTACAGTTCGATCTAAGCACAGGATTTAATTAATGAGCTCTAATCTCCCAAATAACCCGGGGAGGGAAGTGGAGGGAGAAGAGTAGGGGAGGTGGTGAAGGGAGGGGAATTGAGGCTGGAAGCCCACGTCAACAACCTCCTACTGAGGGGTGCACCTGAGGAGGTGGCTGTAGAAAGACAGATACCCTAACTTAGTTAATTGACCATTCATTACTTTATAAATATATCGGAGAATAGGGAGACAAATAACTGGATTTGCTATTCTGGAGGATACACACCTGCTGGGTGCTTCTAAGATGCAGGGAGAGTAGTTTTAGGAAGACAGACATTTAAAAACTTTTCTTCCTCACCACGGAGGCACTGCCCTAGACCCCACCGGGTAGCACTCTCCCCAACTCCCCAGCAAGGAAATCCTTACCAACTGGCCCAACCTGCCTTGTGAGTAAGTAAAAACTCCTTGGGCCCTAGCTGGTTTGGCTCAGTAGGTAGAGCATTGGCCTGTGGACTGAAGGATTCCGGGTTGGATTCTGGTCAAGGGCACATGCCTGAGTTGTGGGCTTGATTCCCAATGGGATGTATACAGGAAAACAATCAATTATTCTCTCTCATCCTTGATCTTTCTATCTCTCTCTCCCTCCCTTTTCCTCTCTGAAATCAATAAAAATATATTTACCTCCTTGGAATTTTCCAGAATCTCTCATCTGCCTTCCATGCTCACTACAAACTTTGCTCTTTGGCAAAAGATGTGCAGTGCCTAGCGAAGTTCTGGCTCCTCCTCCCCTGTCCACAGCCAGCAATCCCAGCCTATAGAAGGTGGCCACCAGGGTAGGGCTCTGTGTTCACCAGCCTGGAGCATTCTCCCTGATTTAACTCTGCATTGCCCACATCTCTGACTCATCCCTGTGGCCAGACCTTGGGAATGGGCCACCTCACAGTCCAAAGAAGCCAAGAAGCTGAAGGCATTTTACACCTTGTCCATTATAAATGCATGGACCCCTCTTTTGAAGGAGCCCACAAACCAGGCTGCCTCTGAAGGTGGAAAGGAAGCCTAATACTTTGTATTGCTTGACCTTCAGTTTGTTTTAGCATATTTATATGTTGCCTGTTTTAATAGCCATTGGAAACAAAAATTAATCCATTTTCAGTCAGGCTGTTGTGTGCTCAGAGGCAAGCCACATGTGTCTTTTTTTTTTTAAAAAAAATATATATACACACAAACATTTTTATTGATTTTAGAGAGGAAGGGAGAAAGAGAAAGCGGGATAGAAACATTGTTGAGAGAGAGAGAATTACTGATCAGCTGCCTTCTGCATGCCTTCCATTAGGGATTAAGCCCACAACCCAAGCATGTGATCTCCTGGCTCATAGATTGACGTTCAACCACTGAGCCATGCCAGCCAGGCACATATGTTTGTTTATCTCTGTTCTTTGCAGTTATCTTGTGGCTTTTTCTACCCTAGCTTTACCCTTGGCTTGGCCCTCTCAATACTAGTCAATAAACACCAATGAAAGAAACTGGAGATGAGAAATCAGCCTTCAAGAGCCTTTTTCAACAAAGCAAGTCGATCTTTTCCAAGTTGGTCATGATTTCTTTCCCTCCTGAACTTCTTATTGTATTGGCTTTGGAGGAACTAATGTTCTGGTCTGTCTGTGAGCCAGGGCCATGTGGTCTTCCTCCCTGTTCCCACATGCTGCCAGCAATGGTCTCAATAGAGGGCATGCTTAATAAATGCTTGAGGACCAAATGAGCTCCCTTGTGAAACACATGTCTGGTTATGGACAGCCAGCGATACACATTATACAATTGTATGTTTCCAATGACAACGAGAATCAGTCATTTTGTACCCACTCTAGACATTTTATATACAATTTTTAAAATGTGGGTCAAGAGGACATAGTCTTTTCCTCATGAGGCATTTTATTATTTAAAAAAAATTTAGAAAAGTTCTGTTCTTCTGTATATGATGAATACTGAACCATATTTCTCGAATAATTATTATAGCTTTTTAAAGAGAAATGATCATATGAATATAGTATAAAATGCCAAAAGGAGTAAGATCTTATGAGAACTGTCTAGGAATTTCACATGCTGGGAAAAACTCTTGAACAAGAAGTTAGTGAGCAAGCCTAGGGCAATGGCTACACCTTCAGGCTCTAGAGCCAGTAGACTTGACTTCAAAAGCTAGCAGATCAGCCAAGGGACTTTTATGCATGCATTTAAGCATAACCAATGGACACAAAACATTGGGGGGTAGGGGAGGCAGGGGAAGGGTAGGGGAAAAAAGATATATATGTACTAATCTTTGTAAAACTGTATGTAATAAATAAAAAAGAAAAAAAAAAGCTTCCTCTGGCATTCATGAGCCATATGACCTTGGGTAAATTATCAACCTCTCTGTGTGTCAGGCTCCTCATCTGTAGAACCAGAATAAAAACCTCACAGGAATTGGGGGAAGATTAAGCAAGGTATGTCAAGGCCTGGCCTACATTAAGCAGTTAATACATGTGAGCTAAATGTGTCTTTCCCTGACCCCATACATGTCCCACTACAAAATGCATAGGGAAGCATGTACTAAGCAAGTGAGGCATTTTCCTGTGGAAAATAGCAACAGTCAAGAAGCTCTTTGGTTCTCTTTATAAAACAGCATTATAAGCTTTTCTTGGGACCTATGATATGGACTCATTCTGCCTGAATTTTAAAGTTGATCTGTTACTTATACTTAGCACATCTCTGTGAACCTTCCAAGGAAAGTCCTACTAGGGTGATTCCTGTATTGCATGTGGGTCATTGAAAGTCATATAACATGAAGGAACTAAATTAGCCAGAAAATAAACAGGCAGGCAGGAACCTTTGCCACAGATGCCAGGCCTAGAAATGAAAATGGATTGCTCAGTAATTACCAGAGGGGAAAATCCAGGGGATGGTGCTTTGAAGAGTAATTGCAGCAGCTGAACACAGGACTTTTCACAATGGGATGATAACTACCTAGTACATTAAAAATTCATTAGGATATTTTTAAAAAAAATCAGACTTGTACAAGAGTATAGGAGTGTGAACACAAGAAGTACAGAAAGGAAAGACCTGCTCTGACATAATGTTTTTTAGGGGGTGTTGTTATGTTAGACATAGCACTTCCCTCTCCAACTCCCATGAGTGCCCATCTTTTGCAAATATGGCTCTGTTGACATGTACAGTCTCTTACCAACCAAGAGTAACTTCCACACATGGATGGGAAAGGCTGGGAAAGGTGGTGTTTTTTGTTAGAAGCAGCCCAATTCATTCATTTAGTTCTGTTTTCTTTCATCAATGTACTACATAAAGTATATGGTTATCATGCACCATGCTGGGTAGATACAGAGGCTATAAAATCACCCTTAATCTCATAATGCTTATGGTCTTACGGGGAATGAGGAATAAGCAGTTCTGTGTGAGGAGCTCAGCAACAGGAGGCTGGTGAGAGAACTATGGATTGAACCCTACCTGTGGAAGGCTGGCAGGTTCTTCACAGAGAGCAACATCTGAGTGAGTTTTGAAGCATGAGTAGGATTAATTAGGTAAAGAAGTTGAGAGGACTAGGAGACAGGGAAGAGGATGGTAGATTTGGAGCACAGATGAAGCATGAGGTGACTGTCACAAAAGAAGAGCCTAAAAAAGGAGTTAGGGTCAGACTGTAAAGAGTCTTAGAGGATATGCTAAGGAGGTGGCCGTGTCTTCTAGCAGCACTCCTGAGACCATCCAGTGTTTACAGAGAGGAGTGGCTCTATCTGATTTGCAGTGAATGGATGTAGGAGCAGCTGGAGTCAGGCCCTTGGGGAGATGGAAACAGCAGCTGCTCTCTTGGACACCAGCTGATGTGTCCAGTGGTTCACCTGCCTGTCCACATGCTAGAAGTCCCAATGTGCTGTAATCTATCAATGAACCAATTGACCATTTTCTGTTATGAGATACTCCTGAATAAGCCCTCAGGGAGTTGACTTTTGGAAGGCCAAATAACTCCTAGATGACACAGAGTTCATGGTCCAGTGAGCTTGAGGGGAGTCCACTGGGGACCTACTTTTTGGCCCCACATGACTGGAGTTGTTTCTGTACACAATTTCCTGACTTCTTACTTTCTGGTAGACCTAACAATGGCCACAGAGGAAAGATCTTGGAATCCTCTGGGTTTCTACCTCCTGTTTCCTGACAGGAGATAAATACTTTATGAATTCAGAGGTTGGAAAAGCCATTATGGTCAAAAGCTATCAGATGGAACTGAGACTAGAAAGATGCATGGAAGTTTCCAGAGATGGAGATGGCAATGGGCAGGACAGGCAGGGAAAGTGGGTGGAACAAAGATGTGGAGGCAGAAGAGGAAAAGGCATGTTGGAGCTAGCAGCCAGATAAGCCTGCTTGAAGTAAAGCAAAAGTGGTAAAAATATAGCGAGCTCTTTTGGGCCAGCTGCTTTTTAAACATTATTGGTAGTCTTTGCCCTGATCTGGTGAGGAAGACATACTCATCCTCACTTTATAGTTGAAGGAACTGGTGTTAAGGGTTGGCTCAAGGTTTCTACTTTTGCATACTGCTTGCATGCAGGTCCTAGGACAGAGAGCTGGAAATGTGTGTGCACCTGGGAAGTTTGAAAGCATCGTCCTTTGGCAGTGAGAACCACTTAATACTGCTGATAATGATGATGTCATTTCATATTTATTGCATATCTACTATGTGTTGGGTATTATATTAAGCAACTCATGTAACTGAGCTCACTCAATCTCTCTTATATCCCTTTAAGGATATAAGGACTGCCACCATTTCAAGAATGAAAAACTGCGGCTCAGAGAGGGTAAGTAATTTGCCAAGGTCACACAGGTAGTGACTGCCTTGTATTCCATTGGTATTCCAGCGCCCAGAGGACGAAGGGCTTAAATCTTCTCTGTTCATCATTGTGGTGTTACTGAAGAAGAGGGTGCATACTAGGCTCTTTGAAAAAGCCAGTTAATCACAAGAGTGGCGAGGTGGGGACAACAAGACAAAGATCGGAGTGATACATCTGAAAAGCAGTGGACTTCTCTGGGGCTGGGAGAATGCTTGGTAGGGCTGGAGCCTTGGGATGGAGGGCCAGCCATCTGCTGGGCATAGTCAGGAGACAGCATCTTACCTTCACTGTACCATTTAGTGCCAGTACTGCTGATGCTCAGGGTGGAAAGAAGGCAGGGAACTTCTTTCTCTACATTGTACCTCAGATCCAGGCTTGGGTGAAGGACGGTCTCCAGGACTGATTGGAGAGAAAGGCCATCTACCCTGACTGAGATGCACAAGTTGGCTTGCCTATCAAACAAACCACATTTAATTAAATTAATTGGTTAGGTAAGCTAGGACAAAATATAAAGCCCAGGAGGGATGCACTATGAACAATAAAACTCCCTCCCATCTTTATCTCTGTAGAGTTAACCAGTTGCCGCTCAGAGATGCTCTACGCATCCACAGCATATATGCTAATTTTTAAATATAAATTCTGAGACCATTGTGAAATGGTGTTTATTTCAAGGTTTTTGTCTATATCTTTACAAAAGGCATTTGCATAATATTTTAACATTTCAGATGTTTGCAACAAGGTTTTCTTCGAGGCTGAGAAATTTTGCACCTACAGATGAATGCTTCCCTTAAAGCTCAGTGAAGTATTTCTGTGTGAAAGGAATACAGGAACTTCAAATAGCCTTTTCTCCATTGAATAAATAAAATATATTTGGAACACCATCTTAAGGCTTTTTTTGAGGCCCAGTCCCTAGGAAATGGTTTGGAAGGAGCTATTATGTTCAATTGTGTTAATCTCCTGGGTCCTTGCATGGAATTTCGACTTTTCAAATGTTTGCAGCAATTACTTTTTCTAGAAGCTAAGGTATTATATTTGGAGAAGCTACTTGAAAAATAATCTTACAGTTAAGTTTTAAGCTATTCTTATGTCTATTGTGCCCCTTTATTGCACTGACTGTAGGTGTAGGAAATCACCCATGGTTAGAGCAGGCGCAGTAACATTGCCTAGGTACTGTCAGGGGAGGGGTTTTAACAAGAAATCTAATTTTAGCTTTCATCTTGAATTTTTGGGGAGTTATTTGTCCCTTGTGCTTCTGAAACTGTAATTGTCAACAACATATCTTTGAGAGCAGGGGAAAAACCACTTTTTGTATATTACAACAGAAAATGGTAAAATTTCCATGTAATTTTAAGGGTTGCACTACTGCCTGCTTATTTATTGAAGAGTTTTTCCTTCCACAGAGGAAACGGTAGGAACTGTTGAAGGAGAGACTAACAAGAATTCCCTTCCCGAGCTGTTGACCACCCCCCCTACCCTCCCGCTCCCAATTATAAGCACAGATCCCTACCTGGAATTTCTTCTGTTCTGTGCATGGGGAATTCACAGGAATAAGCATTCACTGGACTTCCCTGTACTGAAAAACTCACTCTCAATGTGTGTGGTGAGAGATTGAGTGACACCATGTCTTAGATCACAGACCTCCAGGTTCTATATCAAGTCATCTATAATTATCTAAACTAATAAAAGCGAAATATTAAAATTAACCGTTTCTCCGAGACAGGGTAAGCCACGCCCACCAGCCAATCAGAGCGGCTGTATGCAAATTAGCCCAGCCAACATGGCGGCCGCCACTCACGGACCTGAGTAAACAGCCCTTTCCATTGCGGCAGGAGGGAAAGTGAAGCTGCGCCCCTCAGCTCAGCTC
>PVJC01021462.1:0-28191 GCA_004026665.1 Murina feae
TCCCACTTCCTGGTGCCCTGGTGCCCTGGTGCCACTTCCAACTGCCAGCATAGGCAGGCAGTTGCAACAGAACCCTTTGGTTTGCTCTAGTTCCGTGGCTGTTGGCCTCCATCTTGGCTGGGTTAATTTGCATACAGCCACTCTGATTGGCTGGTGGTAACGGTCACATTTGCATGTTTCTCTTTTATTATAGAAGATAATCCTTTCAGGGAATACATATTGACACAGTAAGACAATATAAAAAGAAATCAAAGAAATTCAGGATAATGCTCACTTTGGATGTGGGGAGGTATTGGATGAAATGAGGGAGACAAATAAATATATATTATTGTCAAAAGTAATATATATCTGGTGCATCACTACACAGTTTTTGAGAGCCTGAAAACATGACTCCAAACTTCATATCCAGGTATGGCAGGCAAAGAATGCTGGTTATTTCTCCATGTCCATTTGCTTCTCTCTTCTTAAAACAAAGAACCCAGATTTTGAGCTAGACAATGGCACTAGCTAAAAGACTATATCCAAAGCCATGTAATTAAATTTTGTCTAGTGAAATATAAGTGGAACTGTTGTGTGCCACTTCAGAGAATTCTCCTTAAATATGGGACCTATACTTCTTTTTTAAAAATATATTTTTATTAATTTCAGAGAGGAAGGAAGAGGGACAGAGAGATAGAAACATCAGTGATGAGAGAGAATCATTGATTGGCTGCCTCCTGTACACTCCCCACTGGGGATCAAGCCTGCAACCCTGGGCATGTGCCCTTGACCAGAATCGAACCTAGGACCCTTTAGTCCGCAGGTTGACACTCTACCCACTGAGCCAAACTGGCTAGGGCAGGGACCTATACTTCTTGACTCCTTCAACCATACTTCTTGACTCCTTCATCCCACTGCCTGAAATATGGATATAATGGCTGGCGCTCAAGCAGACTTCCAAGAAATAATAGAACAGTGAGCTGGAAAGACTTCAGGTTTCTGATGAGTTCACCGAGCCATCGTGCCAGCTCTGGACTACTGTTATGTAAGAGAGCAATAAACTTTCAACTTTTTAAAAATATCTTGTGTGTATGTGTGTTGGGGTGGAAAGATTCTTTATTTTCAGCCACATTCTAAATGATAATGCCAGGCAGCTGTCCCTCAGATATAAAGAAAAGGGACAGGACTTCTCAAAGTGGGGAAGAAAATTTGGTGATAAAACTGCCAACAAAAAGCAAATTAAAATAACATAGGAATAGGAAATATGGAAGTCATTGTAAAAAAATTAATGAAGAAGTTTTAATTCACTTAAATATAAAACCAAGGACCATGTATTAATAACTGTGGGAATTATGGCTACAGAATGGAATGTAAGTGATATCACAGAAAGAATATGGTAGAAGAGTAAATGTGCTAATTTTCATCTTGCATTACATAGGAACTATAGCTATGATCTAAAATGAAATTTAAAGGAAGACTTTTTATATAATGGTTCCAACCTCTTAGTATTTTTCATACTTTTAAAAGAAATTTAGTAACTAAAAACTTTCATAGTGAAGGAATACTTATCTAAGATTCATCAATTCTTAGTTCTATTTCAATTTCCTTGACCTCCATTAAATGAAAGTCTAAAGCTATATATATTTTTGGTTTTAAAATAGCATGTAGAGTATAATTCTAATTTTTTGTCTACCAATCTAACACTCTCAGTCTAGCTATATTTTTACCTATCCATCTACCTACTATCTTTCTATTTGTATATAGAAAGTCTTGAAAGATCTTCAACAAATGTCATTTGTTATAGGTTTAAATAGTTAAAATGGTTTCATTTTTGGTATTTTAATAAGGATCATGTAGGAATTTAATAAAATATATCAACTATAATAACTAAGTTTTTTCTTTTAACAAAGAAATTCTTCCACTTTTTTCTGGAAATATTTTGTAACAATGCACAAATGAGAATGAACACTCAGGCATTAATCAAACTTATAGTTGAAGATTTTAATTTTATTATAATTATAAACATAGGTAGTAACTACAGTAGCGACTTTGGAAGAAAAGTCAATGTCCACACCTCTTGTTACATAGCTTTCTGAAGGCAATACTTTACAGTTATACTCTAATTTTATGTTTGTCAAAGGGAATTTTTAACCTCGCAAGAAAATGTATTTGAAAATAAAGTAGATAGGAAATGTTTTATCCTTATTTCATAGGTAGGTGAACAGTCCCAGGCAACAGACCTAAATAGTGGTAAAGCTGGGATTAGAACTAAAATGTTCTAATTTCCAGACCAGATGTTCCCAGAGAAAGGCAGTAATTGCTATTTTCCCCTTGTTGACTACAACTGGTTTTCATGGCAATAACTAACACATACCCAACAGAGCCATTGATTCATAGAATGTTTGACTTGTAAGGCACCTTAGAGATGGTCTTATGTGGGGATTCTGCAGAGGGCCTGGGCAGCCTCCTCTCTAGTCCCAAGCTGGAGCCCAGCTGATATGCCTCCGGGCTCCATTTCAGCCCTTACCCAGTTTATTTTTTCTTATCTAATTTACATATTAATGTTCCACATAAGATTCCATTTGAAATAGAGGCATGAATTCTACCCAAACCATCGATAGCCTAATCTTACAGAAATAGAAAGGTAATTTAACATAATCACTACAAAGTGAGGATGTTTCAAAAAGTGCCAACCAATTCATAGGAGAATAAGCAATCTCGGATCAAGCTTATTTTGAGACTGTCTGATATTCCTCTTAGGATCAGCTGCTTTTCTGAATTCACACTTCTTTTTTTTTTCTAAACTCCTTAATAACTAACTCAAGTGTACAGATTGTACAAATCTTATGTGGTCAAGAAATTGTAGATTTGATTCATGAACAAGAACCAGAGAAAAAATTTAAATGCCTTGCCTGATAATGGTTTGTATTCTAACTTTAAAATTTGTCTTAACCAGAAGCAGCTGTCTGCAGCTAAAAATGTGGATCCATTTCAAAGGTAGCAGGAATGTTCGTTATTAAATATAAATATCACTATGTTTTTGAATTTGATGAAGGCAGTTAAAGGGAAGATACAGGTATTTAACAATTTACATTTATCAAGTGCTTTATAGATTATAATCAGAAAAATAGTATTTGATTCACTAGAAAAGGTTTATAGAATGAGACACACCCAGCCTCAGGTTCTTTTCATCATTAGTAGCTGGGAAACCCCAAGCAAGTCTATGTAGCAAGTCTACGTTGGCTTTATCATCTGGTAAATGGAACTATTATAAGGATTAAGTGTAATTGCATATATTCAGTGCCTAATTCCTTCTCAGTTAATTTTAATGTTCTTTCTTCCTTTTTCTTAGAAAGTTAGATGTGACATTTTTATAAATTGGACTTTTTTTAAAGATATAGTTTATTGATTTTTTACAGAGAGGAAGGGAGAGGAATAGTTAGAAACATTGATGAGAGAGAAACATCGATCAGCTGTCTCCTGCACACCCTCTACCAGGAATGTGCCGGCAACCAAGTACATGCCCTTGACTGGAATCAAACCTGGGACCCCTCAGTCCGTAGGCTGACACTCTATCCACTGAGCCAAACCGGTCAGGGCTAAATTGGACTTTTTAAATATACACGAATACAAGCTATAATATGGTAAATTATTGTTTTTCAGTATTATCATGTATTGCTTTCAGGTGTAATGTTATTGACCATATTCCCTATGCTGTACTGTACATCCCCATGACTATTCTGTAACTACCAATTTGTACTTCTCAATCCACTCACCTCTTCTACCCACTCCCCCTACCCTCCCTCCCTCTGGCAATCCCCAGTCCAATCTCTGTTTCAGTTTTGTTGTGGTAAAATTTTTTTCTCTTTTATTGAATTTATTGTGGTGACACTGGTTAACAAAATTATACATGTTTCAGGTGCACAATTCCACAACACATCATCTGTACACTGTATTGTGTGTTCACCCCAAGTCAAGTCTCCTTCCATCACATTTATCCCTCCTAAACCCTCTTTCATCTCCACTGTTCCTGAAATCACCAGTTTTGTTTGTGTCTAATTTTTTTTCTAATTTTTTTTCTTTTTCACTCAATCCCTCCATACCTCTGCTCCTCAACTTCCCCTATCCCCGACAGCTGTCAGCATGCTCTCTATCTATGAGTCTGTATATCAGGTAAAGTAGAGCGGGTGCCAATTGGTTCTTTCAGACATTTCTTGCCCTGGTGTTCAGAAAAGCTCTGGAGCAGAAAGGTAGAGGTACAGGTACACAGACCCAGTGCAAGATGCCATCATGAAGCCGTGGAAGCCATGGAACTGGTCTCCATGGCAGTGGCTGAAGGAGGCTGCGAGGTTGTAAAGTGGCCTACGAGAGGCCTTCAATTCACCACCCAACTCCTCTGAACCAGCCTTTCTCAGGTTAAAGGCTAAAAATATACATTGCTGACAAGTTTCCAAGTAACTCTATGGACACTGAAATTTCAAGAAGCACAGCTCTAGAGTGGTGTTTCTCAAATACTGGTCCACTCCCCTGCTACCTCACAATACCTTTGGAAGTTTAAAAAAAAAAAAAGAATAAATAGTATAAGACTCAAAATTGTATTTTCTAGGAGGAGGTATTTGACATAGACACTTAGGAATAGGTCCAAATACTTTAAGAATGAGCAGGTGGACCTAGTGACTTGCTTCTAACAAATCAAATATAGCAACAGTGATGGGATGTCACATTCCAGATTAGGTTACAATAAGACTGTGGCTTCTGTCTTGCTTGTTTAGTATGTGGCCTCTCTGTTGGCTTGCACTGAGGAAAGCCTGCTCCTGTGTTGTGAGCTAACTATGGAGAAGCTCACAGGACAGAGAACTGGGGAGGCTCTGGTCAACATCCAGTGAAGAACTGAAGCCCTTAGGCTAACAAGGAATTGAATCCTGCCAACAACCCATCAGTGAGTATCTGAAGCCAATGAGTCAATAGCCCTGCTGACATATTGATTGGGGTCTTATATAAAGTGACCAGATTTAAAGCAGCACACCATTGACCAGGGGAGTTCTTTTTTTTCTTTTCTTTTCTTTTTATTATTACAAATTATTAAAATATTACAAAGAGTAATCAGGACTTTTTTAAAAATGCCGCGGGATGCAGGACAAACTGTTAAAAATCGGGACTGTCCCACAAAAAGCGGGACATCTGGTCACCTTAGTCTTATAAGACACCTTGAAACCGAGGCAGCCAGCTAAGCTTCCTGAGTCCTGATCTACAAAAACTATAAGACAATACATGTTTGCTGTTTAAAGCCTCTAATTTGGGGGATAATTTGTTATCCAGCAAAGGATAATTAATACAGGAATGCTTATTGCAAAAATCTTTACCAGTTTTTAATATTTTGGCATAAAAGAATATCTTAGTCATATGGGATTTTCTTTTATACACAGGGTGTATACCCTACTGATAGCTCATTTAATGTTTCTTTTCCGTTGACCTGTTGGAATTAATAATTATTCAAAGTGTGCATACATTTTTTTGGGAGGACCCCCCTATATAAGGAACACGTTATTCCTGGATATTGTCAATAAATAAAAAACTCACTGTGCAATACAAAGTTTGACAAGTTGGGATTCAAGGTAGCCAGAGATAGGATCTTCCTGAGATAATTAGGTGGTGATACTGGGGAGCAAGGAGTTTCAACAAAGAGAAATTAATAAGGAAATATTGAAAGGGCTTGCTGACTTCATCAGTTCTGCTCCAAATATTGAAGTCTAACTAATCACTCTAGCTACAGAAGGAGAAAATCAAATTATTGACATTCCTAATATGACAGCCATGCATTCAGGTTCACCCAACTTTGGTAGAGACATAAAGTACCATTTAGCATGGCTCCTTCAACTCAGGTGGTCTGAACTCTAGTTACTGCTATAATTAATTCTACTCATTCTATTTACCTGACAGAATTTTATTTGGGTTTCCAGATGGCCCTGGCTTCTTCTAGAATCATCAGCTGGAAGTCCTGAAAGCCATTCAAACCCTTTGCATTTGTGCCTGACTTGATTATTGCAGTTTCAGAAGATTGGGTATAATTTCCCCTATTGGCATCTGTTGTTTCTATTTCCACATTGAAAAGGATTCAAGCAGTCAAAGGAGTACCTGATTGTATTTATTCATGGGCTGTTTTTGCAGTGCATTTATTTCCTCGATGCTCTAGTCAGCAGTGTTAATAGAATGTTTTCCAAAACACAGCGCATGAAGGTGCCCATTTCCAGGTCTGTGGCATCTGTTAGCGGATGCCATAAACGATGATGGTGAGGCAGTAAACAAAGAAGCCCTCTATTCATCTGCACCTTGGCATGCTCTCCTGAAGATGTGATTACTTTGCATTTTCCTCATAATTCCTTGCAAATGGTTCAAGGGTTCTAGTGTGACTAGGATAATATCTAAGTAGCAATTTCAGATGATGGCTTAGTTTTGCTATTTGGGATACTGGCTACCTTACAGCAATGTCTAGTACTAGAACAATGCCTCCAGGATTGGCAGCATCAAAGTGTTATCAGTGAGATGTTCTCTGTATCCCTACTGAGCTTGTCAGGTTTAGTATGTGGCCCTTTTTTCATCAAAGTATCTTGAAGGTTGAGAAGAGGAAAGTTTACCTGCAAGGAGTTTCCAGTCTAGCAGGTGAGATACATTTGTGAACAACAAAACAAGCTATTATAAATAAAAATTTTAGAGCCAAAATAAAGAATCCCAAATGGGAAAATCACACAGTTTAAATATTTGTTAAAATTCAATAAATACAATGAAATTAATTTCCAGTATTATCAATAATAGTTGTTTCCGTAACAGACATAAGTGGAGATGCCTGGACCTGAAAAGTGAACCAAAACAGAAGAAACTCTTTTCTTCCTTTCCTTTCCTTTCCTTGATTTATGTAGTAAACCTATTTCTTAAATAAATATTTAAATAAGCAAGTGACCTGGTTTTTTTCAGTCTATTCTCTGCCCTGCCTTCTTGGCACAGGGCTTGGTGCTGAAAATCTATAGGCACATGTACTATGAGCAAAGCATCCACCTACATAGATCCAGTGGTTACAATCGTTTTTGTTGTTTTGTTTTTACTTCACTCTTAATAAAACCTGTAATTAAAGGTGCTAACATGTATAGTTTTAAGTTGAACTAAAGAGAATACTTTTAAAATAAATTGCAGTATAAAACTTGTAGACCAAGATAACAGAGTATATTTTTTTATTTAATCTCTATACAGTAAAACAGGGTTCACATTCCATTATGCAGCTAGGCTAACGTTTGTGTGTCTCCATTCTAAAGGCAAGTCTCAGAGTAAATCTCCTATAGGTGTCTGTACAGGTATACCTCATTTTATTTGTCCTTGACAGATGCAGCATTTAATTTTTTCCCCCACAAAGCGAAGACAAGATCCTCCACCATCAAAAATATTATGACTTGCTTTATTGTGGTGGTCTGGAACCAAACCTGCAATATTTCTGAGGTATGCCCATATTCAGTTTCTCTGGGGTCAACCTGATTTGCAAGGTTTAAAGATTACAAAATGACTAGAAGCTTTCAAAAGCCTGGATTTCACTGGCCTTTTAAATTCTCAAACTGTCCATTTTCTCACATTAATCAAACATTCAGGTCATGGCAACCCTAACCCACAAATACACTCATTCCTATCAGGTTGTTTACATCTGCTTTGAAGGTCTTTTTAGTTAACCTTTTTCCTGACCCACCCCACAATTTCCTCTAGTTTGTTATTTGACAGACTATCCAAATACTTTACCTAAGTCATTTGCTTCCTTCCTCCTGAAAGTTTTTTACTGCTGCCACCAGCCCCTTTTTTTCTGAACAACAATGAAGGTTTTCTGCAGTCTGGGCTCTGCAGCACTTGGTCTGAAATTACAGCTCTTACTTAGTAAAATTGGCTTTTGAACTGCTTGTTAGGGGACAGGAACAGGTATAAATTATAAACTCAGCCATAGAGGTGTGACATAATCAATTGTGAGTACTTAGAGTAACTACATTTAAAGCTAATAAAACATTTCAAGGGAAGGACCTTCTAGGTTTGTTATAATGAATGGTAAACTGTTTTCATTTCAATTAGCCTATCAATTGTTTCTGTGAAAAGTGTTCATTCTCTAAATACTTTCATTGTTTCCCTCTGAAAATTTCCCCTTTTAGTAAATTGTTTAACAAATCTTATTCTCAGAAATGGCACAAACTCCAAATTAGTGGATTCTGAACCTAAGGGCTGGAGGCATCCTTTGACTTGCCCAAGGCAGATGTAGGTGTACTTTAGTTTTCCCAAGTATCACAAAGATTTCCCCCACCTCCTTCTCTAAAGCAAACCTAAAAAAATCCTTTATTCTTTATCACTCCTTTCTTTGGGCCCTAAAATCTAGGGCATTACTCAATATTTGCCTATTTCTGCCCTGGAAAATTCCCAATGTTAATGTAGGCCACATCATAAGTAGTATACTAGTTTCTCAATTCAACTTTGCTAAAGAATTTCCCAATGTGAAAACAGCATCAAGAAGTGTTTATAAACTGTCAGATAAAAGAGACCTGGGAAACATTACCATTGAGTCCTAAGCCAGTTCTCCTGGAGACCAGCTACTGAAATTGGAACATGGTTGGATAGTCTGAGATATAACCCATGTTGACAGACTATAGCTCTATGTCATAAACATCCCAGCTCACCACTACTTACATACTCTGGGCTTGATAATAATACTATCAATAATTAAAGTCACCTTTGAGTTCAATGACAATAGGGTCTGAATGTAGGCCATGTGTTGTGAGATGTGGATATAACTCTTTTCCTATTACTATTTACATGTTACAAATCAATTTAGTGGAATGGTTTTACAGGCTAATGGAACCTTCTGATGAGGCAAATGAATTCTATCATCTGTTATTCTATAGGTAAATTCTACTCTTTTTGTTTTCAAAAGCTTTTTAAATTTTATGACTACTCTATTGACATGTAAATATCTCTTTAAGAGGTTATTCCAATCTTTTATCAGATTGACATAAACAGTTAATATTTTAGCAGAGATTAGTCAAAAAGAGAAGGAAAAGCTGAGGCTGATGATAGAGTATAAGGGCACCAAAACAACTTTTATTACCCTTCCCAAACCACCCTCTTTAGGACTACCTTAATTCTGCTGGCAATTAATTATACATGAAGACATCTCTATAGTGAGGCTGGTGGTTTTCCTGAACACAATGTCAAACTTCACAATTTGGATGAAGAACAAGGGCAACCTTACTACTTGCTAGTCTTCAATCCAAGGCATGATCATCTGTCTACCATTGGTAAATGAATCCATTATTGCTTAACTGTCTGACAGTACTCAGCTGACAAGCTGTAATTTCCACCTGAGATTCTCATCTACACAGAAAAGTACAACACATGATTCCTGTTGGCTTTTCTCTTTTCATAGGAATCGATATCAAAACACTCCCTGAAATGTCAGAAGGCTGGAAATTTGCATTTTGAAAATAATAAAAATAAGGGAGGACCCATTTAAAATTTTTTTGTTGGCAGTTCAAAATGTCTAACCCTGCCACTAATTGAATTAACAGACAAAAGGAGTCCCAAATAGCTGAATTGCTGGTACAAAGGAAGGAAACTGTAAATATCAACTGTGGCTTTGTGACTAGTTGCAGAAGTAAGGACTATAGTAGTCATCCATATTTTCTTCCTAATGCACACATAATTATAGACAACTAGTATCCACTCTTCCTTACTATTTCATATAAGATATGTTGGTGGTAGTTAATTTTATAATTTAGTTCTTAGGTTACATGATATGCAGGATAGATTGTTCCTGAACTAGAAAAATGAATTTTACCCAGAGAGAGGTACAAGTGTTGGCGATGGTGGGATGACACCAGGTGGGGTCAGACGGGACCTGGTTCAGCAAACTCAGTACTTGAGTTCTGGCTAGGAAAAAATTCAGAACCAAGACTCAAACTATAAGAAAACATTTGTTTAGAAAATCACAGAGGTAGAAGTAATTCACAGAAGAAATGTTCTTAGGAAACAATTTACAGAGGCAAAGGAAGGGCCCTTGGAGCTTAGAAGCGGGAAGGTCAAGGTGACATGAAGGAGGATGGGAGGGAGGGAGAAGCAAAAGGCGCTGGCATGCTCCCAAGAGGCAGAGTGCACTGGGTCCTCATCCTATGAGTTTTGAGGGTGGAGATTTTATGGGAGACTCCAAGGGAAGACCTCAATATAGTATTTCATTCAGGGTCAGGATCTCCACTTATTGATTGGTCTGAGCCAGAGCAGGGGGTCATTATTCAATGCAGCTTGTCCTTAGGTCAGCCTTGGTATCACTTGTCTGGTTTTGCTGTTTTTCTGGGCCTGGAGCTGAAATATAACTGAGGCCTAGATGTTATCTCTAGGGAGGAAAGGTCAGGAGGTCTAAACTAAATGACCAGAGATGTGAAAAGTCGGGGGGTCCAAACCACATGACCAGTAGTGATATGCTAGGGGATGAAAGGTCACCCTGGGGATGAGGTCTCCCCCCCCCCCTCTTCAATTGTCCACTGCTAGCTAGGCAGCCAGGGCTTTCTACCCTGGTGACCTTCTATACCTGGCTCAATGCCCTTGCTCTGCTCATGTCTATATAACTACCTATCACACAAGAAAGACAACTTTTTAATTTCCCCTTCAGAGATACCTAAAACGTTTTCATTGCACAAAGGATCATTGCTTTTTGTTAGCTGAAAGCATGTTAGACTGCTATTGTTTAGAAATTAAAGTATGTTTAGAAGGTTATGTATAGATGTTGAATAGCTAAATGGTTGACTATGATAGCTTTGGTGAGTCACTTTTAGCATGTATTCCAAACTCCTTAGAGAGGGCTTTCCTGTATACTGCAGAAACTGGAAAGTTAAAAAGCATATTTCTGATTTCCTGACTCCTCAGTTAAGATAGTTGCTTAAATACACACATCTAACTTTGCTTCCTCTTGAAACCCTAAAAAAGTACAATAAAGAGATTTTTTTAAAAAGACATCACCCTCTGGGGCTGGAACAATAATATTTTGGAAGCTGCATAGTAGCAGTGAGGAAGCAGAGTGCAAACCAATTTACATTGTGGAATTCTCAATAGGTTTAAAAACTCAGTCTAGGTAATACTGGAGCTAGGGTGAAGAGGCATCATGCTAAAATAAGGAGGGTCAAGTGAAAAATGTTTGAGAAGCAATTAGACCCTTAGAACTTCTTCCCTACTTCACACTGCTGGGTAAGTACCCTCCTTTATCCTAGCAGAGCTTAGGAGAGTATTCCCTATGGAGGTCAAATAAGATGCCAGGACTAGGGAATGCCAGGCCCCACTGAAGGCTGGGCCCTGTACCAACAAATGGTCTGCCATATGTCCTGAAGGCAAACCACTAGCTTGGTAAATCCCACCCACCTGCTCAGAGCTGCCAGTGTTTTGATTCCTCACTTTTGTGGGTTTTTTTTCCAGTTTTTTAAAATATTTTTTAGAGGTATAATTTATCTATAGTATTGAAATGCAAAGCTCACCCTAGCTGGTTTGGTTCAGTGGATAGAGTGTCAGCCTGCGTGCCAAAGGGTCCCAGGTTCAATTCCAGTTAAGGGCACATACCTCAGTTGCAGGCTCCGCCCCAGCCTGGGCCCAGGTCAGTATATGTACAGGAGGCAACCCATTGAGGTGTTTATCTCACATTGATATTTCTTTCCATCTTTCCCTCTCTCTTCTATTCTCTCTGAAAATCAATGGAAAAATATCCTCAGGTGAGAATTTTAAAAAAATGCAAGGATCTTAAATGTACTTGAGCAGTTTTGATAAATGTGCACATCTGTGTAACTCATACCGCTAATACAATATGGACTATTTCAACACCCCAGAAAATCAGTCCCTTACTTTATATTATTAACAGACAGCTAACAATTACAAGACCTCTGGGAAAAGATCCTAACATGGAAGATAAAGAACAAAGCTAACAAATAGGGGGGAAAAAGCAACTTAGAGGGAAAAGTCCTCTGAGGAACAATAAAACATACTTTTAAAAAATTATATTAATATCATTAGGAAGTTGAGAAGAGTCTGCACACTAAATGCAATGAAAAACTTCAAAGAACAAAAAAGTGTCTTAGAAATTAAAAACAGCAATGAAAAAACTTAATAGAAATTTTGGAAGATAAAGTTGGAAAATTTTCCCAGAAAATAGAGCAAAAAGACTAAAGAAGGAAAATAGAATGATAAGAAAAGTGGAGCCCAGTCAGAAGATCCAACATCTAAATAACAGAGGGAAGGAAGCAGCAATGAATAATTTAAGAGAATACCCAGGGTTTCCAGACTGAAAGGACCTACTGGATGTCCAAGAGAATGGATAAAACTTAGACTCACACAGAAGCATAGCATTATAAAATTTCACTGTGAACAAAAAAGAAATTCTACTGAAAAAAATGGTCACATGGCAGAATCAAAATAGCTTTGCATTTCTCAACAGCAGCACTTAAAACTGGAAGTCAATGGAGAAATACTGGAGGAAAAATATTCCTAATCTAGAATTCTATATCATCACTTTATCAATTAAGTAGCAAGGTAGAATAAAAATACTTTCAGATGTTTAAGATCTCAAAAAAGTTATCCTATAATACCCTTTTCCAAAAAACTGCTAGAAAAAAATATAAAGGGAGTAAAGCAAGAAGGAATATATATGGGCCACATGAAATAGCAGATTAAACACAGGAGAGAGGCAAAAGGAATCTTCCAGATATGGAGAAGATGGAGCCTGTGATGAGTGCTCTACACAATGCATAAGATATCTTTTTAGAAAATCTGAGGCCAAGGACAGCCCATATCCATAGATAACCTTGCCTCCAGAGTAACTACATAGGCACAGTGAAAGCCCATGCAAGGACAATAAAGATGAATTGATGAGACAACAACAAAGAATGTTTCTAACACAATGGTACACTGAAGGCTGGGGTCTCTCTATGTCATGGAAAAACTTTCCTGGTCTTCATTGACTATAATGTAAATAAAATAAAATGAAATAAAAATCTGCCAAAGAAGAGAAATTCTACATAGTAACTTACAGTATATGCTCATATGTCATGTGTGGTTCTATATGCATATATGTGTGTTTATGCCCTTGTACATACATAGAATATCTCTGGATGACGAAAACCTACTTTCCACTATCTACCTTTTTATACTTTTTACCTCTTTACTCTGTACATTAGCTATTCAAAAAATTGGACTAATGAATAAAATATTTTCTTTTAAAAATTACAAACAATATACCCATTGACTGAGTGATTTTACTTTTAGGAATTTATTCTATGGATATACTTGTACACATGTGAAGTTATGTAAATACAAAGCCATTCACTGTAACATTATTTGTGGTAGCAAAGAACTGAATTCTTCCTAAATGTCCACCAAGAGGGAAATGGTAAGATGAATTACATACCTATATATAATGCACATAATTATATACAGTCATTTAAAAAAAGAATTTAAAAGCCATTATGTGTTGATATAGAATAATATCCAAGATATTCTATTAAATTAAAAAAGGCAAGATGTAGAAAAGAGTATAACTTATCATAGAAATATAGCTATTAAAATATCTCTGACCCCTGCAACAGATCACCTGTTATTTGTTGTCATTGTATTCTGTGCTTTACCTTTGTGATACTTATGACAATAATAATGATTATTTGTGTCAAAAATATAAAATCTCAGAGAAGATAGGGGAGAGTGGGGATAAGGGGGAGAGACCAACCAAAGGACTTATATGTAAGCACATAGGCCTAACCAATGGACACAGACAACAGAGGGTTGAGGGCATTAGCTGGTGGGGGGGGCGGGGAATGTGGGGTAATGTGGAGTTAAGGACACATATGTAATAACTTAATCAATAAAAATTAAAAAAAAATAAAATCTCGTACTTATCATGCTCCCTGGCAGCTGGTTCTGGTATGAAATAGATTACACCAATTCAGTGGATTATGCAAGATTTTGAAAGCAGGGGTAAGTACCACCTTCTTGTGTTCTTAGCTGTTGCTGTTAACAGTCATGGTCATGGAATTATCAGGGTTTTCTGCAACAGTGTCCTAGTGTCCAGAGATTAGCTTCACAGATATCAAAAAGTAGCTAAAATGGCAGCTTCCTGATCCCTGGATCAGCGTCTTTGTGGTGTGTTCTTGAACTCAACACTTCCAGAGCGGGGTCCTGATTCCCCAGTTTCCTGACGATGGCCCTCCTCTGCCAGGACAGGGGAGTGGTGATATTCTGGAGGTCATCTGAAAGGACCCAGTTTATCCCACTCCTATAAGCCTCCCCAACAATTCTGTAAGCGCCTAATTCCTTACACTTAATGTGCTTATGCTTGAAATAGGTAGTGATTTGTTTCCTGCAACTTAACTTTAACTGATAGAATTGATAATATGGACTTTTAACATAAACGTGAATCTTATTTTAGAATCATTAAAGTAATTTGCCGATCCTATATACTATATGCTACCAAAGTGGGTGTTAAAGGGTTTAAAAACTGAGAATTACCTATGATATTCTCTTCTGCATATGCTAATAGCTACATGCATGTCAAAACATATGTTATAAATCAGGGGAAGCATGTTTAACTTTATTTTTAAAGTTTATCCAGAACATAGAATGAGTGAATAAATAAGAATTAAGGATTATTTTCAATAAATGAATATCACTTAAATTGATGAAAATGAACATGACCAGCACACGGGCTTTGGCTTACTCTACTTTCCAAGAAATGTCTGATGACATCAATTAAAAGGTATGCCAGAAACAACTGGGTGATTCAGATTTCACTCTCCTTGGCTCAGTGTCCTGGAATGATTCTGAGCAGGCTGGAAAACCCATTAAAACATTTCAGGGCCCATAACAATAACAGGCTCATTACTTTTTAATCACAGTAATACTGTAGGAGATGATGACAATTCTGAATTTTGTCTCTTTTTACGATGTTTGCCATGTGAATTTGATAGTGAGTAAAAGGGAGTGATACAAGAGCAATTATAGATGTTGAGTATCACTGAGCACACACTTGATTTTTTTTCTGATGCAGCATTTTATATTTACATTTAATCCAGTGATATTTTGGTGTGTGCTTTTAGAAAAGAAGCATTTGGAAATGGTGGTGGATAAGAGGGAATGACTGAGAATCAAAGCTCTCTGCAAATGCAGACACACAAATATACAATTTTCTAGCAGAGAACAAATAGCAACAAACATCGGATTCTGAGTTTTCAGAGATATAGTCAACATTAATGAGGTCACCATGAAGGCAGAATAAGAACTGCTTTGACTCTCAGGCCTGTTGAAGACTGATTAGAGCCTTCCAATTCTTAACCATATGTGAATTATCCAGTTGGTGGATTGCTATTTCCTTGAAATTCAACCAGCATAACCCCAAGTGACCTGCTCTGCTGAGGTATATTTAGGAAATGCTAACTTATTTAAATATAGACCACACAAAACCTTATGAGGTGATTATGTCCAAAATATATCTAATACCTTGCTAAAACTAAAAGAAAATGTTTTTTGTATCATCCAAAATTAGTTTTGAAATTAAAATTATTTTGAGTTGGCAGGGCTCTTGAAGACTTCTTGTCCAATTGTTTCATTTCATAGCTGAGAACACAATTGTAGTGAAGGTAACTGACTTACCCAGAGTAGCAGTTAATTGTGAAATTAAAAATGTTTAAATCATAGGTTCTCTTCCAGTAGCCTGTACATAAGTTTTTGGAAATATTTTTAGAATTTATCTGCAATATGGGGGAAATGACCCACACTGAAGCTCCCTAAGAACAAAACTGGACTCAGAGGTGTGAGCTGATGGGGTGACGGAGTAGGTAGTTGGGGCATGAGGCCTGCCAAGTGTTCGTTCATTTGGCTTTGTTTTCAGCACTACAAGGAGTCTTCAAAATCTGCCCTCACTCTACTGTTTTGTAACTCACTTAGATTGCTCATTACCTTTATACAATCTCTTTCCTGCAAGTAAAACTTGTATAGTTCCCCTTCAGTTGCCTTCTGTGAACTATGTTAACTTAGGAAAGAGCTAGACCTATTCAGGACTCTGGAAAGATTACCTTCAGTCTAGCAAAGAGAATGCACTGCAACTCCAAAAGAAAGTAAAGTTTGCAGTGTATATTTAATGCTACTAAGGAGCCAGAGGTCAGAAATGATGAGAATTTACACCACTGAAGCTGTTCAAGAGTTCTCCAGTGGGGCTCTGCTACAAGTGACCAAATGGAGTGAGATGAAGAATTGTCCATGCAGCCAGAAAACAAATTCCAGAAACTCACTTCATTACCATTTGCTACCTTTCAAGATAAAGACCCACAATTGGGGCCTTAAATATATTTGAAGATGTACTCAGATTTAATTTTAAATATCTTTCTATTGATTTCAGAGAGGAAGGGAAAGGACGGGAGAAAAATAGAAACATTAATGATGAGATAGAATCATTGATTGGCTGCCTCCTGTACATCCACACTGGGGATGGAGCCTACAACCCAGGAATGGGAGCCTCACCATGAATGGAACCTTGACCTCCTAGTTTATAGGTCAATACTCAAACACTGAGCAAATCACACCCATTAGGATGACTATTATCAAAATAAACTAAGAAAAAAAATGTGTTAGTGAGGATATGCAGAAATTATAACCCTTGTACACTGCTGTGGGGAATATAAAATGGTACAGCTATTATTCAGATAGTATGGCAGTTCCCCCAAAATTTAAAATTATAATTACTACTAGGGGCCCAGTGCACAAAAATCTGTGCACTCAGGAAGTCCCTCAGCCCAGCCTGTGCCCTCTCACAGTCTGGGACTCGTCGGAGGATGTCCACCTGATGGCATGCCTGGCCAGCCTGGGTGAGGGGCTGATGGCTGTTTGCAGGCTGGCCAAGCCCCCAGTGTGGACCCTTATCCCATTGGGGTGTGGCCAGCCTGGGTGAGGGGCTGAGGGCAGTTTTCAGGCTGCCCACAGTCCCTTCAGGGTTCAAGTCCTTACTGGGTGCCTGGGCAGCCTGGGTATGGGCTGAGGGCCGTTTTTCAGGCTGCCCACAGCTCCCATTGACCCAACGTCCCAGCAAGGCTGGCTGGAAGCAGGTTTCTGGGGTTTATTTATCTTCTATAATTGATACACTGCTGCTTTAAGCCCAGGCCTAGGGAAGTAACAAAGCCTCCTGTTGGCTTCAGCTCCGTGGTTTCTATAATTGAAAGAATGTTGCCTTAGTAGAGGCCCAGCCAGCCTAGGCAGGCAGTTTCCTCCATCGCTGGTGCAACAGAAGCCTCCTATTTGGTTCAGCTCTGTGGCTTCTATAATTGCAACTATGTTGCCAGGAGCAGAGACAGGCTCAGCTGGCCTAGGCAGACAGTTTACTCCTGGTGCAATGGAAGACTCCAGTTTACTCTAGCTCTGTGACTGCTGGCTTCCATCTTGGCTGGGTTAATTTGCATACAGCCACTCTGATTGGCTGGTGGGCATGGCTTAGGCATCCTGAAGAAACGGTCAATTTCAATATTATTCTTTTATTAGATTAGATATGATCCAGCAATTTCACTTCTGAATATATATCCAAAAGAAATGAAAGCAAAAGTTTCACATGCTAAAATGTTTAGAGATGAAGTATATTGATGTCTGTCAACGTATCAAAAATATCAGATGGGGTTGACAAATAGAGGGATAGATAAATGGATCATTTTGTGAGAAGGCAAATATAGTAAAATGTTAATTATAGAATTGAGATAGCTATATAGATATTCATGTATAATTCAAATTTTCTGAAAATTTTCATAATACATATAAATAATTTATAATCAATAATATATAATGAATACTAATAAATAAAAATTTAAAAACAGTAACTAATAAAACGTTTGAAATTTTTATAATAAAATGTTGAGGGAGAAAAAAGTGTCAGATTAGTCCCCCAAGGCCAATCCAGCCTAGAAAACTAATGCTCAGTCTGATCCCTAAGGATTCCCTGTACAATAAAATCTGAGATCTTTGGCTTGGCATACAACACTCTTCATAATTTATCCTCTGTCCTGCTATCTGACCACATCTTCAATTCTTCAAGCATAAGTACAGAGTTGTAATGACATATCTGGGCAATTAAGCCAGCTAATAATTTGGTACCCCTTCAATATGATATTTCTTAGACTAATTTTTACTTATCAAAGCAATATACACTGAGTGGCCAGATTATTATGACTGGCCAGATTATTATGACCACCCCATCAGTATTTCGTTGGGCCACCTTTTGTCTTCAATACTGTGGCGATTCTTCTTGACATTGACTCCACGAGATGTTGAAAGGTGATGCGAGGAATCTGACATCATGCCTGATGAATAGCACTGTCCAGTTCTGTGAGATTTGAAGGTTATGGAACCAGCTGCCTGATGACTCTTTTAACTTTGTCCCACAAATGCTCAATTGGATTGAGATCTGGCGATTGTGGGGGCCACCTAAGCAAAGTAAAGTCTCCCTCTCATGTTCTTGAAACCACTCCTGCACAATACAAGCACCATGGCATGGCACATTGTCTTATTGGAAGAAGCCATCTCCATTGGGATACGCCATCAACATGATAGGATGAACTTGATCAGCAACGATAGTTAGGTATGTTGTGCTATTCAGACATTTATAATGACCTGGTCCTCTAGCAACTTCAGCACAAAATTATAGCTAATTTTCCTACAAACATCAGGTGGTCATAATAATCTGGCCACTCAGTGTATATGCATAATTTAAAAGGTCAAGTAATATCAAAAGACTTGTAACAAAAAACAGCAATATTTTCACACAGCTCTGTCTCACCCCACCATCCTATTATCCAGAGATCATAATTTCTAGCTTTTATAGTTGTTTCTATTTGTCTCTAAGTTTCTGGGTGTGTGATTCTCTCTATTCATCAAGTTAGATATTATCTATTGATTTCCTTTCATTGTAGGTGAGGCAATTAGATCTCTTCCTCTTCCCCTATCTATTCTTCCATCCTCCCAACCTAGTTGTATCATATTTTTTTGTTAGGCCCATATTCAGTGTTATTTAATCTGACCATAAGTACTGTTTGCTAATGAGTCACTAGGTGTATGGTGATTGCATTTTCCTTATATATTTTTTGGTTCCTCCTGAAGTTGATAACAGCCTCTGTTTTTTCATTTGCTTAGATTTCATTGAACTAAATTTAAGTGTTCCCACACTCACCCAACAGTTCTATTAAATGCTTTTCACTAAAAAAAATTTCACATGACCAGACCTGTTACATAATCTAGTAGTTCTGTTTTGTTCCCCTGGACAGCATCCTTCCTGAAGTCCTTCATCCCACTTAATTTATACAAGTCACTTCTAGGCCTACCACATCACCTAGTCTATGTGAGGTCTTTTGGGACTTTCTTTCCCATGATCTTGGAGATGCCCTTTGTCCACTCCTGTGTTGGATCCCTTGTTCTCTGGATACACTGTGTTCTTTCTTGGTTTATTTCCTCATTTGGTGAACATATCATTTGGCAATATCTTGAGAAAAGGTATGTGAAAGAAACATCTTTTTTAGATTTTGCATGTATGAAAATGTGCATCCTATCATCACACATAACCAATGGTTTGTTTGGGTAGAATTCTAGATTGAAAATAACTTTTATTCAGACTTTTAATGGCATTACTCCATTAGCTTCTAGTTGTCAATGTTGTTGAGAAGTACAGTGATACTTTTTTCCCCAATCCTTTGGAATGATTTTTTTCTTTCTCTGTGAAACAATGTTTTTTTTCTCTCTGAGTTTTTGTTATTGTTATTATTCTAGTTTCTAACTTCTACATTAGATTTTCCTCAGATCTCCAGTGATCCATTTAAAACTTAAAATGAGGTACTTAAGGGCTGTTTGGAACCTGTTTATATGACCTATAATATGAGCAGGTGGCTAGCCAACTTTTTCACTTGGTATCCCTAGATTTCAGCTTCTGATGGCATTTAGTTTTTCCTATGGGAGGAGGGCAGGGAGGTAATGCCTTTAAACCTGGCTCTGAAGTCCTCACTTCCCTCTTTTTAGACTCTAATGCCTCACTGCCAGCTCTCCTCTGTACCTGATTTCCTGAGACTTTCTAGCTCAGCTTCTCCAGAGCTCCTACTCTCATCTTTGAGGGTGGGGAAAAGGTAGCCCCCTTATGGAGTAAGTGGGATCCTAGAAGTCTATCTGTTCCTTACATACCCTTAAACATCTTTCCACTCCCTCTGCTCCCCTCTGCCTTCCAGGTACTTGGTGACACTGATTCTTGAGCCTTTCTGCTGGTGGGTGGAGTAAATCAACTCCTTTTGCTTAACATGGCTCCATGCAGGAACTTTAGTTTGACCTTCTTCCTTTTTTGGTTCAGAGTCACAATTGTCTCCTAGTTTTACTAAAGATAAATTCTGTGTTTCTTATTCTTGTTCTTATTGTTTTAGGACAATTTTTGAGGAGGAGAAAGGGAGAACAGAATCATCTTTAGTCTGTCATCATAAAATTGAAAGCCTTCCAAATGAATATTGTATTAAGAAAATAAACTTGGCCCTGAAGTCCTCACTTCTAGTTTTTCCTCCTGTGTTTCTCCTTCACTTTCATACTACTACCACACTCACACAACACTTCTGATGCCAGATATGTGTGTTAGGGGGGTAAGGGGGGAGTTCCCCACACCAAGCAATTTGTGACACTAGCTGGGTGTCTTACAATTTAATTCAATTCTGACATTATCTACCTGGAGACAGCATCATATACCACAAATTAAGGGCCCAGTCTCATGAGACTGCTCCCCCATCCACATTTTATTTTATTTTTATTTCCCCCCACCCACCCACATTTCAGATGACAATCACAAGTAGCAGGTCTCCAGGTTACCTACAACTTCCGACTGACTTGGCTACACACTGCAAGTTCCCATGATCCTCTTCCCTTTGGATTCTATTATTTGCTAAAGCGTTCACAGAACTCAGAGAAACACTTACGTTTACCATCCTATTAGAATATATGATAAGGGATACAGATGAACAGCCAGATAGAGAGATACAAATAGGGTGAGATCTGGGGAGGCCCCGAGAGAAGAAATTCAGAGGGTATCTCACGTTCCAAGTATGTGGATGTGTTTACTGACTTGGAAGCTCTCAGAACTCTGTACTTTTGGGAGTTTTATGGAGGCTTCATATACAGGCATGATCAATGATTAACTCCATTTCCAGCCTCTCTCTGGAAAATGGGAGGTTAAGCTGAAAATTCCAAACTTTAATCACAGCTTGGTCTTTCTG
This sequence comes from Murina feae, assembly GCA_004026665.1. Taxonomy (NCBI): domain Eukaryota; kingdom Metazoa; phylum Chordata; class Mammalia; order Chiroptera; family Vespertilionidae; genus Murina; species Murina feae. The sequence goes on from PVJC01021462.1 coordinate 21,291, forward strand.
ATGGCCAGCCCCCATCTAGGAGCCCACCAAGAGTTACTGCTATGACCCAGGAAATTCTAAGGAATTTAGAAACTCTGTGTCAGAAACCGGGGTCAAAGACCAAATATTAGAACAAAGAATGCTCCTAGTACTCTTATCACTCAGGAAATCACAACGGTTTTAGGAGCTCTGTGCCAGGAACTGGAGGCAGAGACCAATACATAATTCTTCTATTATCTCACAGATATTTTTTATTATTTCTCCAAGAAGTTTTCAGATGAAAGGCTGAGGACCAACAGTGATAAACAAGCTGAGCTCTGCCTGACCGGCATGGCTCAGCAATTGAGCATCGACCTATGAACTAGAGGTCATGGTTCGATTCTCAGTCAGGACACATGCCTGCATTGCAGGCTCAATCCCCAGTGTGGGGTGTGCAGGAAGCAGGTAATCAATGATTCTCTCTCATCATTGATGTTTCTATCTCTCCTTCCCTTCCTCTCTGAAACCAATAAAAATATTTTTTTTAAAAAAAAAAGAAGGTGAGCTCAGCCTCTACTACTAAGTCTTATAACTTGAACTAGGTCAAAGGGGAATGCACTTGCCTGTATAATCAAAAAAGTGAAAATACAGGGATGATTGGCTGGGTCTCAATAGAACTAGGCACTAAATTCTCTGAGGACTCTACATTCTCCAAGAGGTGGGGAATGACTTGTGCTCATACCTGGACATTAGTACCATCAGAGAGGAAAGAGCTGCTACTTATCACTCATCTATTGGAAGAAAAAAAACCTAGACAAATTCTCTGACTGTCTCAGCTTGCATTGTGGACTTGCCCTACAGTGGCCTGGGACATTCCATTTGAACCACAGGAACGAGGGAGAAAAGTGACAAGTTCTGAAAGGAAAGGGAACACCAATGTTACATGGGGACATTATTGGTGTCCTGCACATTTACTGAACTGTCAACCTATAGCTCACAGCTGTCCTAAATGGACTTTTCCTTTGATGAGATAGCTAGAAAATATAAGGTTCCTCTATTGCTTCACTTCCTAAACATCTATGAGCATCTAGTATATGCCACTGGATACTAGGAATAAAAATATAATTAAGATCCAGCTCATAGTATAATTGTCGAGAGAGCCATGTAGTTTCAGGTGAGTGTTGTGAGTATAGCAATCCAGATGCTTAAAAGACATGGAGAGAAATGAGGCTCTAATTTCCTCCATAGGAGCAATATTTGGGAGTGGTGATACCAGCTGGGTTTTGAAAAACATAAATATGAGATAACCAGCCAAATAGAAAGAGGGAAGAAATTCAAAGCAGAAAAAAAAAACACATCTGCTAAGACTCATTTATTTATTTGTTCAAAAATATTTATTGATTACTATTAGATACCATGCTTTAAGTAGGCACTAGGGATACAATTTTGAGCAGAGTCCCTGTTCTTGACATTTGTCATATGATGATGTCAGACAACCAAATTATCAAACAAGTAAATACCTAATTACAAACTATGTTAATTTCCACAGAAGGAAAGTATATGGTACTATAAGAACCCAAAAGAGTTAATAAGAATGGGATAGGGATGTGGAGGGAGGAATCACAACATGGAATATCCTGGAATCCATAACCACTTCCATATGGCTGAATAAGAACAGATGGCCCAGCTGTCTTGGACAGGGAAGCAACCTATTGCTCCCATTTTACCGTTAGGATTGTTCCATACTTATAAATAGTTCTTCAAAACCCATGGACAGAGAATTGTGAATTCTAGAGTTTTTTCCTTCTTCAGAAAATTTATCTTTTCTGAGAATTTCAAACTTCCTTTTGAAAACTATGGATACTTAAGTCAGACCTCATTTATCATATTGCTGCCCACTGCTTCCTTCAAATTGTTCAAGTTCATCTGGAGTTTCTCAAAATCCTTCAGTGAGTTTTCTTTTATTGTTTTATTTTTTTAATTTTTAAAAAAAATTTTTAAATATATATTATTAATTTTTTACAGAGAGGAAGGGAGAGGGATAGAGAGTTAGAAACATCAATGAGAGAGAAACATCGATCAGCTGCCTCCTGCACACTCCCCACTGGGAATGTGCTCACAACCAAGGTACATGCCCCTGACCAGAATCGAACATGGGACCCTTGCATCTACAGGCTGGCGCTCTATCCACTGAGCCAAACTGGTCAGGACTTATTGTTTTATTTTTTAAAAAAACATCTCCAAACAACTGTGTCATCAAACTGCCTTTCCCCCATGTAGGGGTTTTGTTTTTGTTTTTTTCAAATTTAAGATTAATTTTTAAAAGTATACATGTATATATATAAAAGGCTAATATGCTAAGTGATCCTCCTTCTGTCCAACCAGTTGCTATGATGCGCACTGACCACCATGGGGCAGACACTCAACACAGGAGCTGCCGAGCTGCAGTGACTTGGCAGCAGGGGTTCTTGGGTGACGCACCCCAAAACCAGAGAGGAGGGAACCTGATTCCTCATGGGACCACATGATTCCACCTTCAGCCATGGGTTATGTTGTTTCTGGGGCACTGTCTGCCCTGAATCTGGTTTACTGCTCACTTACATTTGTGTTTCACATTCTATACGGCAGCAACTTTGCAGAGTGCCCTCTTGCACACTGGAACCCCTGGGGGGGGGAGGTGTCAGAGAGCCAGTTTCCACCTGATCCCTGAAGGCCAGGCCAAGGGACCCCACCTGCTAGAGGGACCTTGCTCACTCTGCAGACACCTGGGAGGGACTGCCGGATGTTGGCTCCAGGCTGTGTCCTGCCCGACTCGCCCAGTCATGCCCCACTGCCCACCTTCTAATTAATTTCCTTTCAATGTGCACGAATCCATGCACCTGATCACTCATATCACATAAAAGTTTTATCTCATAAAAAGTTTATAACTTCTTATATATAATGCTTTCAATTTAGATTATCCATTATCATGAATCCATCTGATCCCAAACCTGCCTTTTTTTCCTGTCCTAGGCTGGATGTAGATTATAACTGTCTGCATTGGGAGAGGCAGAAATCAGGGTACTAGGGAGACCAGTTTCAGCTATCACTGATGATTCCAAGAGGCACTCAGCACTATGACTATGCTATGCAAATGTAAATGAGAGCATAAGCTATATGAACATCTTTTAAAGAGTTTTTTCACATAAAGTGTATTTCATAACACTAAAGATTTAACTACTAAGAAGCTACACTTAAGTTACTTAACTACTCATGAGTCCTTTGAAGTAACATCAATATTTCAGTTTCCAATTTCCATTCTTTGTTGAACTTCCTGTTGAATGTATTAAGCACACCAGCAGTTGGACATTTTCAAAAGTTTACTTTAGATGCACTCTCTCCTCTACTATAAAAAATGACTAGTATTACTAGTCCCGTTTAGCATACCAAAGCTTCCAAGTTTTGTCTTTGTGTGTGATAGTATCAAGTTGTGGTGAGTCACTGGTCTGTCTTGTAAAGTACTTGGCTATGCCAGGTTGGATTCCTGTGATTCACACCTTTAACATCTGGAGTGTTCAGATTCATATTTATAGAGAACAGCCTATTAAAAGCTTCACCTAGAGCCCTGGCTGGTTTGGCTCAGTGGATAGAGTGTTGGCCTGCTGACTGAAGGGTCCCAGGTTTGATTCCCATCAAAGACACATGCCTAGATTGCAGGCTCAATCCCCAGTGGGGAATGTGCAGGAGCTGGCCGAATAATGGTTCTCTCTCATCACTGACACTTCTAGCTCTCTCTCCTTCTCTCTTCCTTTCTAAAATCAATAAAAATATTTTAAAAACTCAATGGAAAAATATACTCAGGTGAGGATTAACAACAACAACAACAAAAAGCTATTTTAAAAACACACACACACAAAAATCTTCACCTAGAGATGCTGGCCAGGAGCACCCAGACCACATTCTGGCACCAATGATCCTCAGCAAATGGCAAAGTAGGTATGGTGTGTTATTGGTGCCTTCCCAAAGCTCACATCTTTTCCTCTTCCCATGTCCTTCCTCCTCAACTGCAGTTTTTTTGTTTTGTTTTTTCTAGTGAAGAACTTCTGACGTTGCATGAGGGAGGCATTGATAGAGATGAAGAAAACTATCTTGGAGTGACTCTGGCAGTAAGTGATCCCTTGGGTCTAAGACTACTTGAATGTCTATGTGTCCAGACACAAACTGTACTTATACATTTTAAAAGAGAGGCCCTTATGGAAGAAAGAAGGGGTCTGTGGGAACAAGATAAGGGAGAGAAGAGGTGCAGAAAGGAGGAGCCCTGATGAGATGTACACCCTCAGGAGCAGAAAAGGGCCATCTACATTTCTGGGTACCAGATAAGAATAAAGTGTCACATGATGTAAGGTTTTTGAAGACTTCATAACTTTCTCATGTTGTTATTTTTTAAATTCCCTTCTGTTTTTCCATGGTGCTCCCAACCAAGCCCTTAAAACTGAAAGGGCCTCTGAGCTTATTTTCATGTACAGAAAAACAGGGATATATCCTACTCCACATTCACTCTTAGAAGAAAACGAGAACCAAGAAATAGAGTAGGTGTTAACAGCTCAGAAGAGAAAAGAAAGAAAGCTGAATTTCTTGGATCTATGGGAAGGAGAAAAAGGTTCAAAGTCATTGAGAGTCTGGCTGGGAAGAGAGCCTTAGAATTCCTTAGGGCAGTACTATCCTCCATCCACAGTGCCTGTTTTTCCTAGTGTTCCTGTTTTCAAATGATCTTTCCTTCATATCCTTAGTCCAAATTCCCATTCAGGCAAAATAGGAAGAGGGAGTGCCTGGGCCACCATGGCAAAATCAAAGAAGGTTTTGCAAGAGGATGACACCAATGAGCTTCTTAATTTGTCATCATCTCTAACAGAATTCTTTTATGATTGCATCCTTCTGGGTCAGCATCATGGAATCACCAGAGCTAACATAATTTTTTAAAAGGAATAGCTACTTTCTATTCAATTTTGGGAGGGAGGAGCTAGGGCAGATCTAATTCCAGGAGAAATATCCAGTGGAAGAATTTCTGAGAAGCTCCTAACTGCACATCAGAGCCCATGATTTCCTTGCATTTATTCCTGAATGTGATTATATTAGCCAGACACAAATGGGAAACATTTCAGGTTAATGACTACAGTTTGTGTTTCTTTTACCTTGCCAATGCAAGGGAGAACGAGATAGAAACATCAGTGATGATAGAGACTCACTGATCGACTGCTTCCTGCATACCCCCTTTACCCCCGCCCCAGTGGGGATCTAGCCTGCAACCTGGGCATGTGCCCTTGACCAGAATCGAACCTGGGGCCCTTCAGTCCATAGGCCAATGCTCTGTCCACTGATCAAAGCCAGCTAGGGCTTCCTTCCATTCTTTTAATTATTTAGCATTAATGAAAATTATCTTTGCAATACTTTTTACCAATACTGAATTTTTATGTCACTTTCACACATATTAGGAAACAAAGACCCCAATCGGCCCATCAGAAGCAGGAAATCTCTTCCTTCAATCCTCTCATGCCATCTTCAGCCCTGAGTATTCCTTTGATCTAACTACACATATACCTTCCATTATCCTGGGATGCCCTGCCAAGGGAATCTTGAGTAACACTCTGGCTATGCTCTATTTCTTGCCCTAGCTTCTCTGCCTCCTATTTGGGCTGGTGACTAGAAGGAACTATGAGAGTATGACTTGAGGGTAGAACCCTATAGAGTTCTGATTATGAGGATGACCTCTGCAGTTTAACAGCCTGCACTAGAATCCTTGCCTCCTCCACTAATTATGTAGTATTATCTTGAGCACACGTCTACATTTCCAAAGCTATAAAATGGGAATCACAAATCCTTGACATGGTACAGACCTGACTTCTGCTAAAATAACAATTGATATAATAATCCCCAGTTGAGTATTTCACTTACAGAGCAAAGATAACTGACAGCCCTAATCTTGAGTGTTCTCTTCATCTGATTGGGCAGGGACCACTTCCAGCCAGCACAGCACTTACCTAACACCTAACTGTTAAAGTCAGATATTGCCAGCCTACCAGAGACATTCCAAGACTTTATTTTCTTAATATGAAAAAGAGCTGGTTCATGGTTTTCAGCTTTAAAAGATATGGGTACCAATCCCTAGATCCACACCTCCAGGTATTCATAGCTATGAGTTGGAATGTCACTTCCAAGGATAGATTATAAAAGACATTTTGGCTTCTGCTTTGCTCTCTCTTGGATCAGTCTTTCTAAAGGATGCCAGCTGCTATGGCTTAAGGAAGCCTTGTGAAAACACTGACGGGACAAGGACCTGAGGCTTCTTGCCAAGAACAATGCATGTCAGCCATCTTAAAAGCGAATTCTCCTATCCTGGTCAAGCCTTATGATGACTTCAGTCATGGCCAACATATAGCTTATGAGAGACTTTGAAGCAGAACCATCCAGCTAAGCTGCTCCCACATTCCTGACCCTTAGAAACTATCTAAACTAATAAAAGCGGAATAGTAAAATTAACCGTTTCTCCGGGACGCCCACAGCCAATCAGAACGGCTGTATGCAAATTAGCCCAGCCAACATGGCGGCCGCCACTCACGGACCTGAGTAAACATTTAGGCAGCGTCCGTGTAGCAGGAGCGAGAGCGAAACTACCTGCTTGCTGGCTCCTTAGCCTTTGTTTGGCCTGAAGCAAAAACGCACATTTGCAACAATTAAGTGTAACAATTGTTTCATTATAGAAGCTGCTGAGGTGAGGCAGAGAGGAGGATTCGTTAGTAAAAGGCTGCCTTAAAGGAACAGCATCAATTATAGGAGCGTCCAGCCGGCCTTGCTGGGATGTTGGGCAATGGGAGCTGTGGGCAGCTTTAAAGCCCCTCACCCAGGCTGGTCAGGCACGCCAGCAGGTGGACATCCCCCGAGGGGTCCCAGACTGCGAGAGGGCACA
>PVJC01021463.1:0-28197 GCA_004026665.1 Murina feae
CCCCTGTGGGAGTGCACTGACCACCAGGAGGCAGCTCCTGCATTGAGCATCTGCCCCCTGGTGGTCAGTGTGTGTCATAGTCACCAGTCATGCCCAGTCATTCTGCTGTGTTAGGGTCAATTTGCATAATACCCTTTTATTATATAGGATAGAGGCCTGGTGCATGGGTGGGGGCTGGCTGGTTTGTCCTGAAGGGTGTCTCGGATCAGGGTGGGGGTCCCAATGGGGTGCCTGGCCAGCTTGGGTGAGTCGCTGATGGCTGTTTGCAGGCTGGCCACAGCCCCTTCAAGGTGGGTGTCCCCCCATGGGATGCCTGGTCAGCCTGGGTGAGGGGCTGAAGACCATTTTCAGGCTGGCCATATCCTCTTCAGGGAGGGGTCCCTGCTGGGGTACCTGGCCATCCTGGGTGAGTGGCTGATGGCTGTTTGCAGCAAGGCTGGCTGGAATTTATTTAACTTCTAAAGTTGAAACTTTGTTGCTTTAACTGGAGCCCAGGTCACGTTGCCATCTGACAACCGAGGCTCCCAGCGCTTCCTTGAGCCTAAGGCTGGAAGCAGGTCTCTGGGGTTTATTTATCTTCCACGATTGAAACTTTGTTGTGGAAACTTTGTTGCCACAGCTGGCTTCCTACATCGCCAGGGCAAGCCTCCTGCTTGTTCCAGCTCCGTGGCTGCTGGCCGCCATCTTGGCTAGGTTAATTTGCATTTAGTCACTCTGATTGGCTGGTGGGCATGGCTTATGTGTAACGGAGTGAAGGTCAATTTGCATATTACTCTTTTATTAGATTAGCCTAGAGGCCCAGTGCAAGAAATTTGTGCACAGGTAGGGTCCCTAGGCCTGCCTAGCAATCAGGGTTGATCTGTGGGGTGACTGAAGGGTGATTGGGGCCCCACTGGCACCTGCCTTGGCCTGGCACTGCTCACTCGCCAGCCCTGCCCCCACCACTGCTGCTGGTCACCATCTGTGGAGCAACTGGCAAGGTGATCGGGGCCCTCACTTGCACCCACCTTGGCCTGGCACTGCCTGTTCACTCACTCCACCATCACCCCGCAGTCCTGCTCTCATCAGGGCCCATTGGGACTGGCAGTGCCTCCACTGCTGCCCGCTGCCAGTGCCATGTCACCGGTGCCAGTCATGCTCCATGCTGCACCCTGGTGGTCAGCGCATGTCAAACTCCCTGTCAGTCAAACTCTTGCTGGCGGGGACAATTTTCATATTAGCCTTTTATTATATAGGACTAGAGGCCCAATGCATGAAATTCTTGTAAGGGGCTCAGCCCTCACAGCTGTGGTGGCTTGCCTCAGCCCTTGCAGCCTGTTTTATCTGGAAGTTCATCCAGAATGTTGTCTGGAAGTCATTTGGCCATCCAGTCTACTTAGCATATCATGTTTTTATTATTATATATTATTAACTATACTAGAGGCCTGGTGCAAAAAAACTTGTGCACTCAGGGGAGTCCCACAGCCCGGCCTGTGCCCTCTCACAGTCTGGGAACCCTCGGGAGATGTCCAACTGCTGGCTTAGGCCCACTCCCCGGGCTATTGGGCCTAAGCTGGCAGTCAGACATCCCTCTGGCAGCCTGGGAGTCCTCAGGGGATGTCCACTTGCCACTGGGGAGCAGGCCTAAGCTGCAGTCGGACACCCTTAGCGCTGCTGAGGAGGCAGGAGAGTCTCCCACCACCACCGCTATACTGGCAGCTGGCAGCCTGGCTTGTGGCTGAGCAGAGCTCACTCTATGGGAGTGCACTGACCAACAGGGGCAGCTCCTGCATTGAGCATCTGCCCCCTGGTGGTCAGTGTGTGTCATTCCCTGTAGTTCTGCTGTTAGGGTCACTTCGCATATTACCCTTTTATTATATAGGATAGAGGCCTGGTGCATGGGTGGGGGCTGGCTGGTTTGTCCTGAAGCGTGTCCCAGATCAGGGTGGGGGTCCTGCTGGGGTTTCTGGCCAGTCTGGGTGAGGGGCTGAGGGCTGTTTGCTGACTGGCCACAGCCCCTTCAGAGTGGGGGTCCCTTCTGGGGTGTCTAGCCAGCCTGGGTGAGGGGCTGAAGGGCCATTTTCAGGCTGGACAACCCCCCCAGAAGGGACCCTCAGCCCATAAGGGTGGGGCCATTCTGGGTGAGGGGCTGATGGCTGTTTGCAGGCTGGCCACGGCCCCCAGCAACCCAAGCTCCCAGCGAGGCTGGCTGGAAGCAAGTATCTGGGGTTTATTTATCTTCTATAATTGAAACTTTGTTGCCTTGAGCAGAGGCCACAGCCGGTCTAGGCAGGCAGCTTCCTCCATCGCCAGGGCACTGAAGCCTCCTGCTTGCTGTAGTTCTATGGCTTCTGGCTGCCATCTTGGTTGGGTTAATTTGCATATAGTTGCTCTGATTGGCTGGTGGGTATGGCTTGGAATGTAGTGGAGTAACACAATTAGCATATTACTCTTTTATTAGATTAGATTCCCTATGCTGTACTTTACATCCCCAGTACTAGTTTGTAAGTACCATCATGTACATCTTGATCTTTTCACTTGTCTTCCCAATCCCCCAAGCCCCCTCCTATCTGGCCATCATCAGTTTGTTCTCTGAATCTAAGAGTTTGTTTCTGTTTTGTATGTTTATATCACTTTTTAATTTCCACTTATAAGTAAAATAATATGTTATTTGTCTTCCTATGTCTGACATTACACTTAGCATAATAACCTCTAGGTCCATCCAGGTTGTTGCAAATGGTAAGATTTCATTCTTTTTTATAGCTGAATAATATTCCACTCTATATTTGTACCATTACTTTTTTTATCTACTAGTCTATTGATGGTCACTTGGGTTGATGCCATATCTTGACTACTATAAATAATGCTGCAATGAACAATGGGGTGGAGATATCTTTTTGAATTAGTGTTTTGGATTTCTTTGGATAAATATCCAGAAGTGAGATTGCTGGGTCATATGATAGTTCTATTTTTAATTTTTTGAGGAACCTCCATACTGTTTTCCATAGTGGCCACACCAATTTGCATTCCCACCAACAGTGCATGAGAGTTCCCCTTTTCCACATCCTCTCCAACACTTTTGTTTGTCATTTTATTGATGATAGTCATTCTGACAGGTGCAAGGTGATATCTCATTTAATTTTAATTTGTTCTGATGATTAGTGACATTAAGCATCTTTTCATGTGTCTACTGATGTCTATGTTCTCTTTGGAGAAATATCTATTCCGGCCCTTTCCTCATTTTTTAATCAGATTGTTTGGCTTTTTGGTTTTAAGTTGTTGACTCCTTTTTTTCATTTTCTTTATTATTGAAAATATTAGAGATGTCCCTTCCCCCCTCCCCCATTGACCACTTTCACCCAAATTCCTTCCCCTTTCCAGGCCTTCACTGCACTATTGTCTTCCATGGGTTATGCATATATGCATACAAATTCTTTGGTTAATCTGAATATTAACCCTTTATCAGGTGTATCATTGGTGAATATGTTGTACCATTCAGTAGGTTGTCTTTTTCACTTTGTTGATGGTTTCCTTTCCTGACGTCAAAATTTCTCCATGCTATCTCTATTCTGATGTCATCAATTCTTAGCTTATCTTCAATTCTCATCATATTGTCTCCACCCCGTGTACCCTCTACTCACTTTCAAGTATTCTTAGCAGCACTCTCAAATTCCTCAACAGTTTCTCTTTCTGTCACATCCTACTTGCCAATTTCCAGTTCCAGATAAAATCCATTATTGCCTTTCCTATAACTAGAGAAAGGCATATATGTGTATGTTAAATATATATGTACATGCATATATGTGAATACATACAACTGATCAGTTCACAAATTTATTCCATCAAATCTCAACTATTTCAGGGAAAATTCTTTGTCTTTTTGAAGTATGCTCTCTAGCCACTTACAATATAGTTTTTTCTTTCAATATCAAATGACTCAATTGAACCTACTTTCTGAAAAATACCAAAGCCCCTTAATCATTAAATCTAATAACTTCTACATTTCTACAGTATTTGACCCTGTTCACTAATCTCTTCTCTTTTTTAGTAGTTCATTTTTTAAAAAATTGTATACAGGTAAAAAGTGTTAATGGTAGGAAAAGGTATGCATTGAAAATTAAACCTCTCCTCCTATCTGATCTCCAGATCTCAGGTCCCCTCCCCAGCAGCAATTACAATTGTCAGCTTCTTGTGTGTCAATCCAAAGAATATATCTCTTATTTTGTATACACGTGTGAGGATACTAATTATGATATTTTATCTTTTGTCTTTTTTGTATAAATTTTTTAATGTCAGGCTATTATAGGGGAGGAGAGTTTGGGAAGCTGGATGAAAAAGGTGAAGAGATTAAAGAAAAAAAACATAGTCATAGACACAGACAAAAGTATGGTGATTACCAGAGGGAGAGAAAGGTGGTAGGAGGTAGAGGAGAGTAAAGGGGGGCTAAGTGGTGCTAGAAGGAGACTTGACTTGGGGTAATAAACATACAATACATTATACAGATGATGTATAATATAACTGTATACCTGAAATCTATATAATTTTATTAACCAACTAGCAGCCCAGTGCATGAATTTGTGCACAGGTGGGATCCTTCAGCCTGGTCGGCAGTTGGGGCCAATCACCAGGGGGAGGGACTGTGAGAGGTTGGCCAGCTATGGGAGGTTGGCTATGGGAGCACACTGACCACCAGATGGCAGCTCCAGTGTTAAGCATCTGTCCTAGGTGGTTAGTGCGTGTCATAGCGACCAGTCGACCTGTTGTTCGGTCATCTGGTCACTTAGGCTTTTATATATATATAGATGTCACCCCAATAAATTAAATTTTTAAAAAATTTCAACCCTATCTGGTTTGGCTCAGTGGATAGGGCATCAGCCGTGGACTGAAGGGTCCCTGGTTTGATTCTGGTCACAGACATGTACCTTGTTTGCAGGCTCAATCCTTGGCTTCAGTTGGGGCACATGTGGGAGGCAACCAATTGATGTGGATGTGTCTCTCTTTCATTGATGTTTCTCTCTGTGTGTTTTTCCCCCTCCCTTCCACTCTCTCCAAAAATCAATGGGAAAATGTCCTTGGCTAAGGATTAATAAAAACAACAGCAACAAAATAAAAAGTAAAAATATTCCAATGTTATTACATGCAGATTGACCTCATCATTTTTTAACAACTACATAGACATGTAATGCATGGATGGTCTAGTAATACTGTATTTACCCAGTTCTTTGTTGATATAGCCCTTCCTTTAGGAAGGTGTCCCTGCTACCACCCAGTGGATTTTGTGTCATTGTACATTGCTAGATAATCTCCTGCCTCCCTACTTTCTCCTTTCTATGCTTTTTAAATGGTCACCCATCAACTTTCTATTTCCTATAACTGAAATTCTTGCTTTTCCCCTGGCAGCTTAATAGTAAACCCATCATTTGTCATATGTTCTGTTATCTTCTTTGGATCACCTGTGAATCAGTACCTCCAGTATTGGCATCTCTCTCCTATTATCTCCAGATTCTCATTTGTGGATATTTGACTGCTATGCATATATAAACTCAGATAATTTCTTTTTAAAAATTTAATCTTTGACCCCAAAATTCACATGCTTGCTTATCTTTATAGCATTATTCAAGATTAGTATGTTGAAATCTCTGTTTTCACCTTATCCCTGATCTCTGCAAACAATTAGTTGCTAATACCTGCTAAGTTGACTCAACAGATCAAAGTAGTTTATAATTGAATTTGATCTGTACCCCAATACAGATCACTAGAAAAAGTGAGCAAAGTAAAAGCCCTACTGCCCATATAGAAGTCATAATGGTATAAAAATAAACTTTTTCAAAGTAATGTATAACGTAACATCTCTAAAGACACAACTCCATTTACCCACACTCATTTTTCAGTTTATCTTAGTCATTTTATATTTCCTGCAGACACAATTACAGGAATTATATATAAAATTTTAATGCATTTCCTCTGCAGAAGATTAATTTTAGTTGATATTCTATAAAAATTAACTTGAACATATAGGAATTTAGAAACATATTACATATTCCAGAGAGTAAAATTAATATGGCATTTAAAATTCTTGGTTATACTTCAGTAGTTCTAATTTACACCAAAGAAATCCATAAGGTAAGTTCCAGGGCAGTATTGCTTATCTTGAGGACAGGGTGACAGATTATAATTGCTTTATTAACTATAACACGCTGATTTCCTATGAAGCTGTAATGGCTTACTGTGCACTAGAAATTTTGTTACTTAGAATATAATTGATTGTAATATATACTGTTTGCTCTTGAATAACTCCCATTTTCCACTTCAGGGATTTTCATTTCAGCATCAAATAATATGATTACTGCATTCATAATGTTTCTGAAGCATTTTGAAATTTTGTCCATTGAAAAATAATTTAAAATTGAAATATGATATAAATTAAGGGGGAAAATTGAATTTAATCCCATATGTTTCACTTTAAGGCCATGCATAGGGTATAGAATAGCTCATCCTTATTGGCTATTACCCTGTAGTTGGCATTAATCAAAGGTAGCAAGGCAAGTACCTGAATACTTGAGGAATTGACGATCCCATGAACTATTTTGGTTTCTGTTCTCTAATTGTCAGTCTTTGCTATTACTTGACATTCTCTGACTTAATAATCTAGCAAAAACCTCTGACATCAAAATACAAATCTTTATTATTAACACCAAAATAAATTACCCTGGAAACTTTTGCCAGAGTTTTGGTATAAGTTCTTGCTTTTTCTTCTTCTTTGTTTTTAATATTTTTTTACAGAGAAGAAGGGAGAGAAATAGAGAATTAGAAACATCGATGAGAGAAAAACAGTGATCAGCTGCCTCCTGCACAACTCCTACTGGGAATGTGCCTACAACTAAGGTACATGCCCTTGACCGGAATTGAACCTGGGACCTTTCAGTCCACAGGCCAATGCTCTATCCACCGAGCCAAACCGGTTAGGGCAGTTCTTGCTTCTTTTTTGCCCATTTTTACACACTCTTTCCTAGTTTTCATATTTTCTCTGTTAACCAGTTACCTCTCCCTTTAATCTGATGTTCAGGTTTTAGGAACAGAGGCACTTCCTTCCTCAAGTCAAGATAATGCTTCACTTCCTCTGTCATAAATTGGTCTTGAAAGAGAAAAAAAAATACTTGTTCTGTTCCTGAGTTGAGCAACTGAGAGTTTCCTGATGTTGTTTACCTATTCCTTGCATTTCACACAAATGAATATTTGTATGAACTCTACAAATATTTATTTTGTTAAGACCAGGAGGCCAAAGACATAACCAAATCTATGAAGAATCTCAATTTTCATGCGTCATTTTCTACCCAAAACCTGTCTATCTCATTATCCTTTCTTTTGTCTTCCTTTCAGACTTTTAAAAGAAGGAAGGCAAAGGGAAAGTTGGATCTCTTAATATCTCTTCTTATTTGTGCCTCTCTAAAAGACTGAATTAAGTAAAAAGAATATATTAATTAATAGGTAAAATTGGATTTTTTTAAAAACTATATTTTATTGATTTTTTACAGAGAGGAAGGGAGAGGGATAGAGAGTGAGAAACATCGATGAGAGAGAAACATCGATCAGCTGCCTCCTGCACACTCCCCACTGGGGATGTGCCCGCAACCAAGGCATATGCCCCTGACTAGAATCGAACCTGGGACCCTTGAGTCCGCAGGCCGACGCTCTATCCAATGAGCCAAACCGGTCAGGGCTAAAATTGGATTTTGATATCAGAGGGATTCCCTTCCCCTTAGTTGTTTCTACGTTTTTAGATAATCTGAGCTATCACACAAAGAATGAACATAGTAAAACTTCAAATCCAAAAGTGATAGTGGGATCCCCAAATTCATCTTTGTCTCTGGCCTAGTTAATTTAGGACCATGGCTTTGGAGGGCAAAAGCCCCAAGCAGTTTAAGTACTGGTCCACACTCATGCTTTTAATGAAAACTTTCTTTTCTGTCACCAAGCAGTGGTTAGAAGTTCATCGGATCCTTCATGAGAGCCAATTAAACAGCTAGCTCTGCCCTGGCTGGCTTGGCTCAGTGGATAGGGTGTTGGTCTGCAGACTGAAGGATCCCGGGTTCAATTCTCACCAGGGGCACATGCCTTGGTTGTAGGCTCGATCCCCTGTGGGGGGGGGGGGCGTGCAGAAGGCAGCCAATCAATGATTCTCTCTCATCATTGATGTTTCTATCTCTCTCTCCCTCCCTCTTCCTCTTTGAAATCAATAAATATATTTTTTTAAAAAACAAACCAAAAAAACCAGCTAGCTCTTATATCATGGCCCAAAAGTAAAAGAGCTAAGAAAAATTAAACCTCCATAATCTTTGTGAGCTCTAATCCCACCAGATTGTGCAATTTGGGTAGATTTCTGAAGGAAGACTTACATACTCCAAAGACAAGCAGAAGTTTCTACCACCCCAGAGAAAGTTCCAGATTTTTAAAAATTGACATTCTCTTTGGAATGCTTCTTTTTAGTCCCCCCTTCCCTTGATTCTATTTTTATCATGCCATTGTACTGACTCATGTATATAAAAGTAACCAGGGACTCATGAGACATATGGAGAAGAAACTAAAACTTAAGCCCAAATAACATTATTTCACAAATCAACAGGGAAGTGAAAATAGTGCTGTTGAGCCCTCAAATCTCTAGATTTCCTCCCTCTGTGGAGAAGCTCCTGGGATAGAAATTTTTCACCACTATCTTCTTCTGGCCACATCAAATCCTCCTTTGGTTCCTCTCCCATCAGAGTAAATGTCAAATGATGTGTATATTGTGTTATAGATTCAAGAGCTAGTTGTGTTTAAGCAACTTCTATTTGCAAGTACCATTTGCAACAACAAAATAATTTCTATTCTTTATAACTCTTTCCCTTGCTCTTTAACTCCTAAGGATGAAAAGAAAAATGTTGAGGCTAGTGGGGAAAAAAAACAAACACTTTTCAAGGTAAGTTTTAAGCCTACAAGTCCCTCTGTATTCACATTTAGTGGAAATCAATTCATTGGTTTTGAAGTTTAAAGAAGAAAGAAGTCTTTTCTATCAATTCCCCCAGGAGGAATTACTATGATGCAATCTTTATTTTGGGCCCTAACTGGTTTGGCTCAGTGGATAGAGCATCAGCCTGAAGACTCAAGGGTCCCAGGTTCGATTCCAGTCAAGGGCATGTACCTTGGTTGCGGGGACATCCCCAGGAGGGGGTGTGCAGGAGGCAGCTGGTCGATGTTTCTCTCTCATCGATGTTTCTAACTCTCTATCCCTCTCCCTTCCTCTCTGTAAAAAATCAATAAGATATGTTTAAAAAAACTTTATTTGGGGGGCTCCCTATCAAAAATTCCCATCTAATAAGGATACTAGATGAGGATCTAATCCATTGGATATGTGTGCTTAATTGCCAAGATATCATGTCAAATTAATTTACAGATCTCTTGGCTTTACTTTGTCTTTTAAGGCAGTGTTTCTCAAATTGTGACATGCGTATGAATCACCTGGGAATCTTGTTAAAATCCGCATTCAATAGGTCTGGGGTGGGGCTGGACATTCTGGTTTTCAGCAGTCTCCCAGGGATGACAATGCACAGATCCACACTTGGAGCAGCCAGGTCTTAAGATACCTATATTTTCTATCTTAACATGAGGCTTTATTCATAGCAAGAGTTTTTATATAGAGCACATCTACTTTGTGTGTAGTACTGACTAGAATGTTTGATTTCTGTCATTTAATTCAAAATAACCCTATAAAGTACGGTTTTGTTAAATAAGGAAAGTTTGGCTTTCAGAAAAGTTCATTCTTTTGCCCAAGGCTGCACAGTGAGTAAGTGCCAGAGATTTGGACTCAGGTGTTGTGGGGGTTTTTTAATTAAAAAAAAAAAAAAGGCCCTGGCCGGTTTGGCTTGGTGAATGGAGTGTCAGCCTTCGGATTGAAGGTTCCCAGGTTCGATTCCGGTCAAGGGCATGAACCTTGGTTGTGGGCACATCCCCAGTAGAGGGTGTGCAAGAGGCGGCTGATCAATGTTTCTCTCCCATCGATGTTTTTAATTATCTGTCCCTCTCCCTTCCTCTCTGTAAAAAAAATCAGTAAAATATTTTTTTTAAAAAAAGGCGGGAGTAAGGGAAAGAGATCAACCAAAGGACTTGTATGCGTGCATATAAGCGTAATCCAGGTGTCCTCAAACTTTTTAAACAGAGGGCCAGTTCACTGCCCCTCAGACCGTTGGAGGGCCCGACTATAGTTAAAAAAAACAACAACTAAGAACAAATTCCTATGCACACTGCACATATCTTATTTTGAAGTAAAAAAACAAGGCGGCAAAAACACCTGCATGTGGCCCACGGGCCGTAGTTTGAGGACCCCTGGCGTAATCAATGGACACAGACAACAGGAGGTGGGGGTGAGGGTGAGGGCATGATTGGGGGCCAATGCAGGGATAAGGACACATATGTAATACCATAATAAATAAAGAAAAATTAAATAAATAATAAGAAAAAGAAAACTTACAGCACTATTCTCTATGTATTATATATAAGATCTTGTACAGAGCACTTTGAAAGAGAGAGGAGGAAGAGTTTCTATCCTTTGGAAATCAATAGTAGTATAATGGTAGGAACTGGACATATAAAGTAGGTATACAGTTATAATATAGTAATTGATAATATACAAGAATAAATTCTGTTTGGTGTACTCACAACTGTAAACCTACTTTTGCTTATCCCTGTACATACAAAAGATAACAGTTTTTATGTTTGTTTGGGGTTTTTGTGTTTTGTTTTAAATATGGAATGCTTCATGAATTTGTGTGTCATTCTTGCTCAGGGGCCATGAAGATCTTCTCCATACCGTTCTAATTTTAGTATTTGTGCTGGTGAAGCAGCACAAATAACAGTTTTTAGGTGTTGTGCATATTGCTATTAATAGTGTGAGGTAAAACAAGCAATCTTTTCTGTCAAAGACGGGAGTTTAGACAGCCACCATTTTGTCTCACATGACTTGCAGCTCCCCTGGGGACTGTCATCTTGAAACAGCAAAGGTCAACCCCTCTATTTTTTTTCCAGTTTTTTAAAAATTATGTTGTATTGATTTTTTTACAGAGATGAAGGGAGAGGGATAGAGAGTTAGAAATATCAATCAGCTGCCTCCTGCACGAGTGTGTGCCCTGGGTATGTGCCCACAACCAAGGTACATGCCCATGGCTGAAATCAAATCTGGGACACTTGAGTCTGCAGGCTAATGCTCTATCCACTCAGACAAACTGGTTAGGGCTCAACCCCTCCCTTTAAATGAGCCAATCGAGAAAGACTATGAGACTAAGCTCCAATCAAGAGTGAGAGATGCCATAGGTAAGGAATAAAAAGCTGACAGGATTGCCAGCTCAATGCGTGTGCTCCCAGACCATTTGCGTGCACACCTTCCTGCAGGAGCACAGATATTTGCCTTGCTGTCTGGCTCCTGAGTATCCTTTGTGTTCTACCAGGGACAAAGGGGAAGATGAGCAAAGGGGAAGTGCAGTAAATTGTGGTGACGTAGGGAAAGGGAATGGCTAGAGGGGGTGGAGCCAATGCAAGCGTGCAAAAACTTAGATTAAAATCCTCAGACAAAGGAATGTCCTCTTGTGTTCCTCTGGCTTTGCTCCTGCTTTCTTGCACTCCCCTGTGCTATTTCCATAGCTATGTGGCCCTAGAAGCCCATGTGGACCCCATGCACAATGGACTACAGCTGGGAGCACAAACCTAGATAACCTGATGCTGGACCAGATTCTGCAAATATGGAAAAGAAGCTCTGGGCAACGACTTTCATCCTAAAGAGACAGCTGGACTTTGCCCATGGCAGGATGGAGGGAGATGAAATCTTGGAAACCCGGGGGTTTTGTTCCACACAAATAAATATCATTCATTCGCCCATGTAAGTCTCGAAAATTCCTTTTCTCGTGACATCACAAGTAGCCTTCTTCCCCAGGCAACAGGTGGGAACAAAGAGGACACCCCTCCAATAACACAAGAGCAGAGACTAGTGAGTTAAACAGTAATAAAACTGGAAAGGAAAAATTAATCGACAACATATTTCTGTAAAATTACTTTGGATTAGCTCATTAATTTCTATTGTGTTAAACTACAGAAATATTTCTAATAGGATTTAAAACCTAGCACTGTAAGGGTTAGCAGATAGGAAGCATATTTCAAGAGTTTAAGTGATAAGAGCAGCAAAATGGAAGGCCCCAGTGAACCAGTATTTTTCATGCCTCTGCTTATATCATACTAGGGGCCCGGTGCACAAAATTCGTGCACTGGGAGGGAGGGGTCCTCAGCCCAGCCTGCCCCCTCTCACATATTGGGAGCCCTCAGGGGGTGTCCTACTGATGGCTTAGGCCTGCTCCCTGCTCCCTTTGGGGAGCGGGCCAAAGCCGCAGTCTGGTCTCCCTTTGTGGGAGGTGACCAGGCTAATTAGGGGAAGGCATCAGCCCCATCACCCTGCTGTTGCAGCCACTGCCAGTCACCGCAGCCACCAAGGTGTTTTCATCAACATGGACTCCAGTCCCTTCACCATGAAAAAATGACAACTTTCTTTAGGCATTTTCAAGATGTGTCTTTCATAGGATATGACATTTCTTTCTTTCTTTTTTATCCTCACCCGAGGATATGTTTCCATCGATTTTTAGAGAATGTGGAAGAGAAGGGAAAAACAGAGAGAAACATCAAAGTGAGAGGAACACTTTGATTGGTTGCCTTCTGCATGAGCCCTGACCTGGGCCCTGGCCAGGGAGAAGCCTGCAACCTAGGTACATGCCTTTGGTCAGAATTGAACCCAGACCCTGCGGTCAGCAGACCAAGGCAATATCCACTGAGCAAAACTGGCTAGGGCAGGATATGACATTTCTTAGCCCTCCAGCAGTGGACCTTCATTTTTTTTCTCTCCAGGAGTATGGTGGAAAAACCCTAGATCACCTTTTTGGATTCTTATTACCCAAGTTACTAAGAATATTACCACTGGCATACAGGGAGCTTAGCCAATGAGCAGTAAGAAAAGGTGTTTCTGCCCTGGCTGGTTTGGCTCAGTGGGTAGAGCATCAGCTTGTGGATTCAAGGGTCCCGGGTTCGATTCTGGTCGGGGGCATGTACCTTGGTTGCAGGCACATCCCCAGTAGGGGGTGTGCAAGAGGCAGCTGATCAATGTTTCTCTCGCATCGATGTTTCTAACTCTCTATCCCTCTCCCTTCCTCTCTGCAAAAAATCAATAAAATATATTTTTTTAAAAAAAGAAAAGATGTTTCCTCTGTAGTTCACTCCAATCACCAGCTCCACCCTTGCCCAGGCCTGTAACCTCTAGCTGAGGATGTAGGCCTGGGCAGGGTACTCCCAGACCCCTGTGATCACTGGCTCTGCCCCTGCCCAGAAGACCTCCAAGCCCCTCCAATCGCCAGCTTCACAGAGCCCAGGCCTCTGAGATCACCAGCTCTAATTCTGCCCCCTGCCATCACCGGCTCTGCCCTTGCCCCACTGGCAGCCTCTAGCCAAGGCTGCAGGCCTGGGCAGGGGACCCCCAGACCCCTGCTTTGCCAGCTCCATCGGTGCCCAGACCCCTGCCATCGCAGTCTCCTCCCCGGGCCCCTCCGATCACCCCTGCCCCCTCTGATCACTGGCTCCACCCTTGCCCATGCCTGAGGCCTCTGGCGAAGGCCTCCAGCCTGGGCAGGGGACCCCCAGCCCTCTCTTATCACCTGTTCTGCCCCTCAGGCCCCCTGCCTCCCCCACCACCTGCCTGGCTAACAGGACTGACCATTTCGTGGTGAGGCTGAGCTGGACTGGGCGCTGCCATCTTGTGGCTATGGGGGCGGTCATCTTTGTGACGGAGTGATGCCTAATTTGCATATTACTCTTTTATTAGATAGGATTTGCTAACATCCCATTGATCAAAGCAAATCACATGGTCAACCCATGTTCAAAAGATTCTACTTCCAGTCCTGTCCAGTGTGACTCAGTTGGACGTCTTCCCATGCACTGAAAGGTTGCTGGTTCTATTCCCAGTCAGGGCAAATGCCCAGGTTGTGGGCTCAATCTCTGGTGGGGGAGGGGCGTGCAGGAGACAGCCAATCAATGCTTTTCTCTCATCATTGATGTTTTTTTCCCTCTCTCTCCCTCTCTCTTCCTCTCTGAAATCAATAAAAATATTTTTTAAAAGATTTTACCTCTTTTCTAACTACCACTTGTACCTAACAATGAAGAGGAAGTTGGAACTATTCTGAGAGTTGGCGTTAATGGGAAGAGAGAGGTCTCCAAGATACCTTCAAGGCCTCCACTTTTATGATTATGTAATTCAAAATTTACACTTGTCACTTTAAAAAGTCTATGAACTAGCTGCTCATGGTTAAAAAAAATATGTAATAGTACATATTTTTTCACTCCCCAGAGGAAAATACTGTTTTCAGCTATATAGGGTTATCTTTTCTGGCAGAACTTAGTTTTTCTTATCGGTTTTTATAAATTTTTAGTATGAGCTTCATTGAACACAAGCTACATTAAAGAAATGTCTATATAGAATTATTAATATTTTATACTTTTTAACATTGAGCTCTAGACAAGTGGTCATTACTATTATTGAGCATTTATTATGAGCCAGGCAGGCATTAAGCAGTTAGCAAGTAAAAACTAATAAGGTTCAATCTCTACCTCCATTCAGTCGTAATTGAGTGATTTCTTTCTTTCTCTCTGACCAGAAAAAAAAAAATGACTGTGGCGGTGCAGACAGGAAATTACCATTTAATACTGGCAGAGCCTTCTTCCTGTTTTACCCAAAGATAAAAAATAGGAATTTGAGGGCATGTTTCACTTCTCCACTCTGATTCCCATAAACCACTTTCTGGTTCTCACCCCAAGATTATCCATTTGAACCCCTCCTTGGATCTACTTGTCCTCTAACAATTGATGAGGAAATGAAATTGTATTTACAAAGCTTTTATCCTGGGTACAAGACAATCAAGAAAAACTGGTTCTCGCCAGTCCTCTGACATAGGTCTCTCTGTACACTTGGGCTGAGGAGTCAGCTGCCAATGCGGAATTCACTTACTCAACCCAAATGTATAGAGTTACTTTTTACAAAACTGCATGAAATTTGAGTGACCTGGGAGAAAAGTCCCTCCATATAAGAACAGTACCTTGGTGCCATGACCAGGTAGCTCAGTTGGTTAGAGCCTTGCCCGATTCACCAAGATTGCAGGTTCCATCCCCAGTCAGGGCGACATACAAGGTTCAAACAATGAATGCAGAAATAAGTGGAACAACAAATCAATGTTTCTCTTTCCTTTTTCTCCCTCTCTCAGATCAATTAAAAATTTTAAGAAAAGTACCTTGTCAAATAATTAACTACTTTGTCTTTATTCTTTTAAATGTTAAAGTCATTTCTGCATGCAAAATCTCACATGAAAAGGTAATTTCCCAGGGGAAGTATTAAGGTGTGTGTTCCAAACTTTGTGGGCTGAATTTAGTTGACTAATGACTTCGCCAGCAACTAATGCCTTAACTAGCCTGCCGTCAAGAATAAAGGGGTTGGAAAGAGAATGGTGCAATGTTTCCCAAAAGTTGTCTCATTTTAAGAATCACCTAAAGTGCTTATTAAATAGGCAGATTTTCCAGCCACTTGCCGTGGAGATTTTGTTCTTTAGATCTAGGAAGGCAACTGCTAATATTTAACAAATGTCTCAGATGATTCTTACGATTGGGCAAAATTGGAAAACAGCACAGTAGGGAAATAGTTTTTCAACCCTGAATGTACATTAGCATTACCTGGAGAGTTTGAAAATACTCATACGTATATATTAATGCCCAGGCTTGGCTCCAAATGTAGAGATTCTGATTTGATTTATCTAAGAGGGGGACGCATTGGTATTTTGGGACTTTTGTTTATTTGTGTTTTTTTCAGGCCTTGGTATTTTTTAAAAGCTCCCCAGATCACTCTAGTGTCCAGCTCTTCTAGTATTCAGGAATAATGGTCCAATTCTGCTGGTGTGGCTTGGTGGCTGAGCGTTGACCTATGAACCAGGAGATCACAGTTTAATTCCCAGTTGGGGCACATGCCTGGGTTGCGGCCTCGATCCCCAGTGTGGGGTGTGCAGGAGGCAGTCAATCAATGATTCTCTCTCATTGTTGATGTTTCTCTCTCTCTCCCCCTCTCCTTTCCTCTCTGAAATAAATAAAAATATTTTTTAAAAAGGAACAATGGTCCAAAGCAATAGTTCTCAAATATTTTAGTATCAGGATCCCTAAACACATGTTAGGGATCTCAAAGAGCTATGGTGGATCTCAAAGAGCTTTTGTTTCCGTAAGTGATTATATTTTTCAAAATAGAAATTAAAACTAAGAAAAATTTTATTATTTTTTAAACTCATTTAATAATCACAATGATAGACCCACTACGTAATAATATAAATAACATAGCTTTAAAGAAAAAATTATTTTCTAAAAACACTAATGAAAAGAGTAGAATTGTTTCCTATTTTTATAAATCTTTAATGTTGGCTTATAGAAGAGAGCTAGATTCTGCATCTAATCTATTGAGATATGTTATTTGGGCTGAAAATTTCAACTTTACGTATAGGAAGAAAACCCAGCCTCTCAGAAATGTGCAGCTGGAAACAGGAAGAGTAGTGTATTTTAAAAGTTTTTAATATATTTTCATTGGATTCAGAGGGGAGGGGAGAGGGAGAGAGCAATAGAAACATCAATAGAAACATGCATGTCCCCTAGTGGGGATTGAGCCCGCAACCTGGACACGTACCCTTGACAGGAATTGAACCTGGGACCCTTCAGTCCACAGGCTGATGCTCTATCCACTGAGTCAAACCAGTTAGGGTTCAAGAGTACTGTTTTTTAATGGACTTTTCCAGTAATTGCGGATATTCTTTTTTGACACAACACCAAAACTCAAAAAATGGTGATTTCTTAAAGCTTATTTGTAACGTGGAATCTGAAAGCATGTCAATGAACTTACATAGTCTGCTATGTTAAAATCCATTAATCTATCTTATACTTCGAATGTATCTTTTACTCATTCATGATTTTATAACATTATGCATTGGTCATTTGAAAAAATACTGGTTCACTAAGGTATGCAGCCCTTTCAAATGCTGACACATGTTAGCCCAGCCCATAGGGCTCAGGGTTTGAGCACCCACCCATGAACCAGGAGGTCACAGTTCGATTCCAGGTCAGGGCACATGCCCAGGTTGCGGGCTCAATCCCCAGTAGGGGGTGTTCAGGAGGCAGCCGATCAATGATTCTCTCTCATCATTGATGTTTCTCTCTTTCTCCCTCTCCTTTCCTCTCTCTGAAATCAATAAAAACATATTTTTTAAAAAATACTGACACATTTCATATTTTTAATCAAAAAATCACATTTGTTAATTGCCACGACCAGTCTCATCAGAAAAGTGTTTCAAGTGTTGGTGTTAGAAATTGGGAACCAGCTGCAATTATAAGAAATGTTAATCATGCTCTGTTAACCATGGTGATTCTATTCTGATTAAAGAAAAGCACATTCTAACTTGGCTAGGAGTTGTATGCCCTTGGACAAGGGAGCTAACATCGGAATGCAGTCCATCCTCCTTTCCCGAGAAGTGCCTATCATTATGGAAAGATTTACAACCAAGTGTCTGAGATAATCTAGTCCTGAAGGTACCTGCTCTTTACAATCCCAGACTCTATTATCTGTAATCTGGTCCTGGAGGTTCCTGCCCTCTGAAACTCCCCTCCAGCCCCCCCTCCCCAAGCCCTCATGACTTGTAATCTGTAGTGATTATCCCGTGCCTACTTTCCAAAGCCTGTAATTCCTACTTTCCCACATAATCTTTGTCCTTCTGTCCAATATAAGCAACTGGATTATGGGAAGAGACAAAACAGCTTTTAGTGGATGACCTGTTGTTCTTCCTTACTGCCAGCATTATTAGAATAAACACTCATATATGATTCAACCCAGTCTCTGCTTAATTGGATGAAATAGTGGCAGGCAATCCCCTTACATTGGGAGGCCTTCAAGATCATAAGAGTAGATCAAGTTTTTCCAAATTTTCATTTTCATTTGAAAACAAATTTTATCCTTGGCAACATATACTGTCAATTAGTTTCATCAAAGTGGCAGACTCCCTTCCTTCTTTTTCTTTTTTTTTTTTAGTTAGTACATTTTTTAATTGCTCTGTAGTTCAATGCTCTTAATGGTAAGGTAACAGCACTCTGAAGAAAACACAATTAAGAATTTCATATATTTTAACTGGGATTGCACTCAGAAAAATTGCCAAGATACTATTGTCTTGTGTGTAAATTCCCAGTTGTTTACATAACAATCTGTCAGATAAAAGGAGACATATGTACTGCTCTTTGTAATATTTTAAGCAATAAAAAAAACTGTCAGAGCAGAATGATGCTCAAGATTTTAAAGATCTGAAAATAAGGTGGTATTTTACATCATCTGTATAATTTTGTATTTCTGCTACCTTTAATTGAAATAAAATGTTTATACTTATGGAAAATGTACAGTTTAACCCAGAGATATTGATTATTAAAGGACTTCATCTTGTATGTTCCATGTAAAAGAGAAAATAACTCATTATTTGCTTGAAAATTCATACTTCAAAAAAATCTGTTCTTTATCATTCAGGACAGTGGTAGTGAGTATTCTCTTTGGTAAATATTAGTGCTTTCAATTTTGGGTAGATTAACTTAAGTAATTTTCTATGGCCTTTTAAAGAAAAAATCTAAAACACAAAAGTTATCCTATGTAATAAAACCCTAATATTCAAATCACCCAAATGGTGGAATGACCTGTCACTATGACATGCACTGACCACCAGGGGGCAGAACCTCAATGCAGGAGCTGCCCCCTGGTGGTCAGTGCGCTCTCACAGGGGGAGCACTGCTCAGCCAGAAGCTGGGTTCATGGCTGGCAAGCACAGAGGCAGTGGCAGGAGCCTCTCCTGCCTCCACTGCAGGCAGGCGGTAAGGAGCAAGGTGACCCAGACTGCAAGAGGGATATATGACTTCCAGTTTTGGCCTGATCCCCCAGAAGGCAGGCATCCTCCAAGGGGTCCTGGACTTCAAGATGGCACAGGCTGAGGTACCCCCCCACCACCACAGTGCACGAATGTCATGCACCAGGCCTCTAGTATTTATTATAAACATATACATGATTTGAACATCTTGTGTTAAAGATCTTACAGGATACAAACTGAATTAAGATCTAATCCCTGCCCTCAAAAATCTAACGGAGAAGACCTTCCTTCATTTTCAAGATGTCTGCCAAAATTCCAAGTGTGAATAGCTATATTACATCTGTCCATTGTCCTTTCAAGTAAAAATTGTGTTTCATTGAAAAATCTGCTAGTTCTACTCATAGCTCAATTATACCAGTACTTTTTTGGAGGTATAAATTCTACTTCTATATGCAGCAGAAGTGCTTTATGCATATTTCACATTTCATTACAGAGAATATTTCTAAAAGTCTACTCAAGAGTCAAGATTTAATAAAATTAATAATTATTGCTGCTTCATCAAGGACATTCTTATATTACATAGGCATTTCTTTGAAATTGTGATTGTGTGATGGTGAAGAATAAAATACTTACTAGTAGCATTTGAGGGTTTGGTGCCACTGCCTTGATTTGTGTTAAGGAACCAGAATTTTTTTATTGCTTTTCACCATCAGTGCAAATGTCAATGTCTTGGTATTATGGAATGGTTTTGACGTGTGAGTAGGAGTCAGTAAAACTGAGCATTTTTACAGGTTTCACCCCTTCCTTCCAGTTTCATCATAGAAAAGCTTCCTAACATTTTATTGCCTTAGTGCCCTCATCTATAAAGTGGGCATAAAGATGCCTTGCTTGTTTGTGATGGGAATTAGGACATGCTATCACCAACAAATATGCCACTTTGGCATATTGATTATTTTGTATAGGGAGCGGCTCTAGGGTCAAGACTTGGGCTGACCTGTGGCAGGGCTACAAACAAGTCCCAACCTGGAGGGCAGAGCTCTCCTTGCATAATTAAGCCTGACCTTGTAGCCCTCCCTAATTTCTTCCTAAGTAGCTAATGGGCTGTGGGAGGTCCAGCAAATGTTGCCAACACAAGAACATTTGTATACATGTTAATCTACCCTTATTTTAATCAGACTATAAAATAAAGCATCAGCTTGCAGGTTGGGTCTTTTGTGTCCTCATCCAGGCATGAGAGACCCACCAAGCCCCAGCTATATTCTCTTATCATCTTTTCTTCAATCTTTCACTGCCCCTCCTCAGGTTCACCCTTGGCCGTGCTGGCATGGCACATTTTGAGCTGAAGGCAATTGAGAAATAGCCAAGTGCAAGAATAGCCCTTTGCTCTATCCTTTCTACCTAAAAGGAAAGCATCAATTTTTTCCTCTCCTGTACCAAGGTGAGGAGAAAAAAATCCTTACCACCAGAGATGGAGGGCTGGCACTAAGAAAAGTCCACATAAACATGCCTTAGTCAGATAACTCTGATCTGTATTAGTTTCCTCCATATACTTACTTTCTAGTCACTCACATAATTTATCAGCCTCAGAAGCCCAAACCTCTTTTCCTTTGTCTAGTCACTTCTCCAGGATTTATCAGCCCCTATTAAAATGGTATATAAGTCCCTGAGGCTAACCACTTCTTTGGGATTTTCAACTTCTTTTCTGTGAAGCCTCCTGTGCATGTAAAAATATTAACATCAATAAAAGTTGTATTCCTGCCCTAACCAGTTTGGCTCAGTGGATAGCCTGCAGACTGAAGGGTCCCAGGTTTGATTTTGGTCAAGGACATGTATCTTGCTTGTGGACACATCCCCAGTAGGGGGTGTGCAGGAGGCAGCTGATCGATGTTTCTCTCATTCTCTCTCATATGTTTCTAATTCTCTATCCCTTCCCTTCCTCTCTGTAAAAAAATCAATAAAATATATTTAAAAAATTTTTTAAGGTTTTGAAAAAAATTGTGTGCCTTTTTTCTTAATCTGTCTTTTGTTAGTTTAATTCACATGTTTCTAGGCCTTGAGGCTAAGAGGGTGAAGGAAAGATTTTTCCTTCACTACACTTGCTAAAATTTAAAGGATATAAACTTGTGAGAAGTATATGTTCCATACTAATGATTTTCAACATGACCACACCAGATTTGTCTCACTCAAATACAGGCATAACGTAATACAGCTAGAAAATATTATTCTAACATTTGGTCCAGAGTTCTTTTCTGCAAGCTATTTCTGTCCAGAAAACATGTTAATAATTGCTCAGTTAGTGACTTCAGAGGAAGGGGAAGAAAAAAAAAGAAAATTGTTTTGACCTCATAGACTTCCTGAAAAGGTCTAGAAACCCTACTTTGAAAACTGCTGACCTATAGGAACATAGAACAGTCTCAGTAGGGGGGTTGGGTGGGACAAGTTTAGCATTCATTTACATATGTATTGCTGAGACTAGAATATCTACCACATGTGGGTTATTACTTATGATTATCCTATTTAAGCCTCACAGTAACATTTACAAAGTAGATATCATTATTTCCATGATACAAATAAGAGAATTGAAACTTAGAAAAGTTAAACAACTTTCTAGCTCAAGCAAGGATCAGGACTTAAACATGCAAATCTAGCTCTTCCTGATGTTAAGTGTGTTCTGTTGCCATTACACCAACTCAGTTGCCTTGTATTGAACTGTTTTGGATTTAAATAACAGCTACAAAGACTTAATGAGCACTTATGGAAACTGTTCTTAGAATCTTAAATGTATTAACTCATTTAACCCGCTCAACAGGGCCCGTTAGCCCTATTTTATACATGAGGAAACAGAGAGGTTACTTAGATTTCCCAAAGTCAGTGCCAGTTACTAGGGAGCTGGGATTTTAACCCAAGAAGACTACTTCAAAACCATGTTGCTAAAACATCTCCTAATTTAAAACACTAATGAGAAACCCAAAATGTATATATATGGCATACTTGTAATCACTACTTGAATAAGAGAACTACTTAAATACATGAAACAGATACTTTTGCCAATTTCATAGAAAACATCATGTGATCAAAAGGCTTTGGTTTATTTGTTTCATTTCCTCAAGGAGAGGCAAAAGCATGTGTGGAAAAACCTTAAGTGCGTGGAAATTTGGACAGGAAGTTAATTCGCATAAATCACTAAGAATAGAGTCCTAAAAGGAGCCCCGTTCAGTTTACATTTCAGATTTTCAAGATCAGGATGTGGTGGCTAAGTCTGCAGATGGGAACATGATGTGGTCTATGTCATACTGAGCGTATGATAGACATCCGACAAAGAGCACGCCTGTTCCTGGAGAAGACCGGGGCTCTGAAATGACCATGAGTGTGGCAATGGAACCATCTACCACCACAAGCATTAGCCATCTTGGGGAATATTTTCTTTTTCTAAAAATAATGGCAATCCACCAAAATGAGTTTATAGGTTAACTTACAAGACAAGAGCTCTTTTTCCTACGTGGGACTCCATTTCTCCAGCCAAAGGGAGACTCCTCATCTAGAAAGAAATGTTATTCATGTTTACCTATAATTTTCATAAAAATGCAAACAGGCTCCCCAATTGGTCCTTCCATGTGTGTTCAAGAGACTGCCTCCCTCACCTGGCTGGCATGGTTCTGTGGTTAAGGGTCAACCCAAGAGCCAGATGGTCACCATTTGATTCCCAGTCAGGGCACATGCCCGGGGTGTGGGCTCGGTCCCCAGTGGGGCGTGTGCAGGAGGCAGCTGATCAAAGATTCTCACATCACTGATGTTTCTTTTTTAAAAATACGTGTGTGTGTGTGTGTGTGTGTGTGTGTGTAAGGGAGAGGGAGATAGAAACATCAATGATGAGAGAGAATCATTGATTGGGCTGCCTCCTGCATGCCCCCCACTGGAGAGTGAGCTCACACCCCAGGCATGTGCCTTTGACTGGAATCGAACCCAGGACCCTTCAGTCCCCAGGTCAACGCTCTATCCACTGAGTCAAACTAGCCAGGGCACATTATTGATGTTTCTATCTTTCTCTCCTTCTCCCTTCCCCTCTGAAATCAATAAAAATATTTTTTTAAGAAAGAGAAGACCAGGTAAAGCAATATATAGCAAAATAGTAACACTCCAATTCTTAACTAGATTTGCAGAATAAATATTTTCTATATGAATATTTTAAAAATAATTTTGTCCCTTATGAATTATAACTTAGTCACAGGTGTGATTGAAATCACATGCTTGATGAAAATTTTTCCAAATAGCTTCACTGGTTTCTTTAACAGACAGTCTTAAATATAATTAAACTTATTTTTGATGAATTGGTATCATCATTGTAATCATCGTTCATTATCCTGTACCGTAAAAGGATGTCCTGAGGGACTACTAATCAAACCTCAAATAATGATTTGGATGATTTGGAGATTCTCTCTTGTCAACTTTCTATAGTTGCATGTCCTCCTTTCCAACCCGAAATTTATTCAAGTCAGCACTCTATATGTCGTGTAGTCTTTGCAACACTTCCCATCCTTTCTGTTTTACGCTTCTACTCTGTAAATCAAGCATGTCAAACTCATGGCGGCGGGCTGCATGTGGCCAACAATGAATATTTTTGCAGCCCAGCCAATATAATGGTGTGTAAGAAACGTGGTGTTTTTTGTTGTTTTTGTTGTTTTTTAAGCACAAGTTGTTTTATATTTTTTAATTGATTTTTTTACAGAGAGTTAGAAACATCGATGAGAGAGAAACATCAATCAGCTGCCTCCTGCACACCCCCTACTGGGGATGTGCCCACAACCAAGGTACATGCCCTTGACCGGGATCGAACCTGGGACCTTTTAGTCCACAGGTCGAGGCTCTATCCACTGAGCCAAACCAATTAGGGCTATAAGAAATGTTTTAATAAAAATTTTGTAACTTAATCTTTACAATATCCTGTTATACATAATTATTAATAACAAACTACAATGTTCATTAATGGCTGATGACTATAATTGTGTTGCATTCATTTCTCTTACGCCCCTTACGTGCAGATGCACCATTCTCTCCTCTAATACCAGCCGTGAATATTTTAGCAGCCGATGGCCACGCCATTAGTCTTGTACTGACTTGTTTGGTATGCCCAACAGGAAATATTTCACTTTCAGAGAACAAGAAAAAATAGGTTTATTTGTGTTATGCTTATTAATTTGTGCAGTTACTCAGTGTCTGATAAGTTAATGTTCAAGAAAATAATATTATTTTATGTTAACGATGACTCATTTATTTCAGCCCTTTGTCTTCAGCATGTCTCTATTGAAATCAACTTACATTTCTTTGAAAATGGAAGCTCTTGGTTTTTTTGTGGCCCACATAGACTTAAACCTTGTTTATTTGGCCCGTGTTAGCCTTTGAATTTGATATGCTTGCTGTAAACTAACTGGAGACTCCCTCAAATATGCCTCTCTACTCTTGGTCTCTATGAGAAGATCCCTGTCTGTCTGCAAAGTTTTCTCCACCTCACTTCAAGAACCAGGCACATATTTATTACCTAGCTTGTCCCTGATAGATGCCAACCATTTCTCTCTGTCCTATGTGCTTTGTCTGAAGCTCCTGCACTTGCCAGGTATTTAAGCTAATTTGGCACTACTCGTGAATCTTAGATTGGGTTTTTTTAAAATAGATTTTTATTGATTTCAGAGAGGAAGGGAGAGAGAGAGATACATCAGTGATGAGAGAGAATCATTAATCAGCTACCTCCTGCAACGCCCCCAAGTGGGGATCGAGCCCACAATCACACATGTGCCCTTGACCAGAATTGAACCCGGGACCCTTTAGTCCACAAGCTGACGCTCTATCTACTTAGCCAAATTGGCTAGGGTGGTAGATTGTTCTGAAAGATGACCATGAAAATTACTCCCATCTCTGGATATATACTGTTCGCAATTAACCCTTTGCATACTCTTTGCAGTGTAACCGTTCCTCCCATCATTAGATGGAGTTTATTTCTCACCCCTTGGATCTGGGCTGGACTTGTGACTTGCTTTAACCAATAGAATGTAGCAGAAATCATGCCATGCCAGTTCCAAGTTAACCCTCAAGAGGCCACGAAGCTTCTGTTCTCATCATTTGGGATACTGAAGCTGACATGAGGAAGCTCGGGCTAACTAACGTCTTTGAGTGTGAAGTCCAAGGGAGAGGCAAGCCCAGCTGACAGCCAGTAGCAACTACTAGAGATGTGAGTGAGGCTGTGTGCGACCATCCGTCCCTAGTCAACCCAACAGAAGCAAGGACAGCAACAGAACCATCCAGCTGAACTAAGACAAAGTTGCTGACACACCAAATAGTGAGCAAATAAAATGACCATTGTTTTTAAGCCCATATACACTTTGGGGTGGTTTGTTACACAGTGAAAGAAAACTTATGCACTCAATATGCCAGTTACAGTATCAATCATGGTGCCTCTCCTTAATCATTTCAACCTATACTTTTAAGCATCTGTTCTTGTCTAGGTCCTGTGCTAGGTATGGGAAATAGAGCTGTAGGTCCCTAGGATCAGGGATTTTCTGGAGTCATATGGAAGCCAAGCCCTAAACAAGTACGACAAATGTATAAAAAGAAGAAATAGCCCTAACCGATTTGGCTCAGTGGATAGAGCGTTGGCCTGGGGACTGAAATGTTCCAGGTTTGATTCCGGTCAAGGGCATGTACCTGGGTTGTGGGCACATCCCCAGTGGGGGGTGTGCAAGAGGCAGCTGATCAATGTTTCTCTCCCATTGATGTTTCTAACTCTCTGTCCTTCTCCCTTCCTCTCTGTAAAAAATCAATAAAATATATATTTTTAAAAAAGAAGAAATAGGGGCGGGGAAGAAGGAAGTCCTAATGCAAGGTGACAGAAGATTTAACTTTTGGTGGAGGGCACATGGTGCACTATACAGATCTTTTAACATAGAAACCCATACATGAAACCTATACGATCATATTGACCAATGTCACCCCAATAAATTCAATAATAATAATATGAAGAACAAGAAATACAGGTGATAGAGAAGTACGTAACAGGAGGGAACCTAACCTCACCCTGGTCAGGCAGGGCCTCCCCAGAAATGACTTTTCAACTATGGCTTGAATAACAAGCAGTTTGAGAGTGAAGAAACTAACCAAGAATAGCTAGATGGTCACTGACTCGGAGTTGTGGGGAAGTATGGTGCGTTCAAGGAATGAGCAAAGCTCGTGTTGGATGGGGCATCAAAAGGGAGCAATGGAGACTATGGTATAAGACAATTGTCCTCAGAGGGCCAAGGTCACCAAACTCCAATAGCCTACTTCCACTTGTTATTTCCTCCGGAAATTCAAAAGTTTTCCATCTTTTTAAAAGCTCTGCACTCCCTTAAAACATCTCCAGTGTTCTCATTTTAATATAAAGCAAAAATATAGTTTTTTAAGCACTTGTCCTGTGTTGGATATACTACTAAGCCCTTTAAATCTTTAATTTCAGTTATTCGTTTGTATGGCCCCATGATTTAGATAATAGTCATATTCCAGTTTTTAAGATTATTGTTTTCTTATATTTCTATTGGTTTCAGAGAGGAAGGGAAAGAAAGAGAGAGAGAAACATCAATGATGAGCCCTAGCCAATTTGGTTCAGCCTGCAGACCAAAAATCCCAGATTCTATTCCACTGAAGGGCACGTACCTCAGTTGCAGGCTCCTCCCTGGCCAAGGCCCTGGTCAAAGCTTAGGCAGGAGGCAACCAATTGATGTGTTCCTCTAACATTGATATTTCTCTCGTCTTTCCCTCTCTCTTCTACTCTCTCTCTAAAAATCAATGGAAAAATATCCTTGGGTGAGGATTTTAAAAAAAGAAAGAAACATCAATGATGAAAGAGAATCATTGATTGGCTGCCTCCTGCATGCCCCCGACTGGAGAGCCCGCAACCTAGGCATGAGCCCTGACTACGAATTAAATCTTGACCTCCTGGTTCATAGGTCAATGCTCAACCAATGAGCTACGGTAGCCAGACAATACCCCCCATTTTAAAAAATATATATTTTATCGATTTTTTACAGAGAGGAAGGGAGAGGGATAGAGAGTTAGAAACATCGATGAGAGAGAAACATCCATCAGCTGCCTCCTGCACACCCCCTACTGGGGATGTGCCCGCAACCAAGGTACATGCCCTTGACCGGCATCGAACCTGGGACCCTTCAGTCCACAGGCTGATGCTCTATCCACTGAGCCAAACCAGTTAGGGCCATCTCCCATTTTTTAAAACGAGGACACTGAGGCAAATAATAAAACCAAGATTTAAATTCAGGTCAATCATCTGAAACCAGAACTCAAAGTATGCTTTCTTGTTAATACCTCTTTGAACTATATTATAATTCTGCTAATAGCCTTTTAAGCAGAGAAATATAGCTGCTCCACAAATATTAAATTTTGGAAAAATGGAAAGTTCACTGAATGAAAATATGAGTCATGAGCTCAGACTAATATAGGCAACCATCATGCATATAAAGTGCTATATTAATTAATGTGCTCTGTTAGCTGAGATTCCATTCTATTCAAAGGAGATAAAATTTAAGACTTTTGATTTCCTCCCAGTGATACCTCTCAGTGATAACTGCAACAAGACTGTGCACTCAGCCTTCAAAGGCGTACAACCAGAGTGTCCACCCCAGGTGATTGGGGAGGCTGAATCACTGGACCCTATAGGACACCTAGTGCAGAAACCACTCCATCAATGCAGCCAAAATGCAGAGACAAAGAAACAGGTCACAAATGACAGAAATGGAGGAAAGCAAACTACTCGATATAGAGTTCAGAACTACGCTTTTAAGGTTTTTCAAGAATTTTCTAGAATCCGCCGATAAACTTAGTAATATTATACAGAGATCCATCACCAGACTAGAGGTTTGCAATAATCAAGTCAAAGATTTGAAACATGAAAAAGCAAAAAGCACCCAACTGGAAGAGAAAAAAGAATCCAGAAGTGTGAAGATAGTGTAAGGAGCATCTGGGACAACTTTAAGCGTACCAACATCAGAATTATAGGGGTGCCAGAAGAGAGAGAGCAAGATATTGAAAACATATTTGAAGAAATAATGATAGGAAACTTCCCCTACCTGGTGAAAGAAATGGACTTACAAGTCCAGGAAGCGCAGAGGACCCCAATCAAAAGGAACCTAAGGAGGACCACACCAAGACACATCATAATTAAAATGCCAAGAGCAAAAGACAAAGAGAGAATATTAAA